>SJXQ01002506.1:223672-354858 GCA_006408695.1 Aepyceros melampus
TAGCAAGCCTGAGGCTCAAGTTCAGCTTTAACCGGAATTCGGCGCGTGACCGTAGACCTGTCTGTTGAACTCTGAGGACTAGGGTAGAGTTCGGAAGCCGTGGGCTCCTCGGGGTGGGGGCTGCTCGGAGAGGATGGAGTCCCCGGGTCCTCAGGCTGGGAATCTTCATCAGATTCAGCATCCTCCCCAGGCCCAAGCCCTGCTAGCTTCCTGCTGGCCTCCCACAGGCGGTGAGCTGCCCGGTCGTCTCTGGCGGCCGGGGGCACTTCCTCCACGTGGCAGTTGGCGAAGTACCTCCCGCTGAGGGGCTCAATGCCTTCCTGCAGAGCGAGTACAGGGGTGTCTGGGCACCCCCTCGCGGTGCCCGGAGCACCAGCCAAGCCAGGGGGCGCAAAAGTGGGCGGAGCCATCCAGGAACGTGGCGCAGGAAGAGCTCGGAGTTCACGGGCCCTGTGGACGGGAAGAAAGGAAGTAGCAGGGAAGACGACCGTGGTTGAGGGTCTAGGGTAAGAGGCAAGCACAGGGCTACAAAGGAGTGAAAAAGAGTCCCGTCCCAGGGAAGCCAATGTCGTATTAACCAGGTAGTACTTAGGCACCTGATAAGCTGACCTCACTCGTTTCTAACAGCAAGCCACTTCTCCATCCAAGCTCCTTACACATCCTCATCTTCCAGATATTCTTCATTCTGTGTCCCTGCCTGCTCAGTCACTTCAGTCATGTTTGACTCTTTTCGACCCTATGGACTTCTCCCATGGGATTCTCCAGGCAAGAAACTAGCCTGGAACAATCTCTCTCCATCTTTTTTTCTAGCTCTTTTTTTTTTTTTTCTCCCTGTTCCTTTGTGTTTTGTTTATCTTTTGGCCTCCCCCAGTGGCATGTGGGATCTTAGTTCCCCAAACCAGGAATCAAATCCTCATCCCCTGCATTGGAAACATGTGAAGTCCTAACCATTGGACTGCCAGGAAAGTCCTCCTGTTCCTTTGTTTAACCAGCAAACATTATGAACACCTACAATAGACCAGCCACTGCTTTGGATATTAGAGATATGGAGTCTAATAATGGCTAGCTATAATTATTATTATCACTATTATAATTTTAATGAGCCTTAGGTAATGATTGTCTAATATTCAGTATAGTATTATGGGTCAGGCAGATCTTGTTATCCGGCATCTTGTTCCCTAAGGCGGGGATGGGTCTTAGTTCAGTTCAGTCACTCAGTCGTGTCTGACTCTCTGTGACCCCGTGGACTGCAGCACGCCAGGCCTCCATGTCCATCACCAACTCTGGGAGTTTACTCAAACTCATGTCCATTGAGTCAGTGATGCCATCCAACCATCTCATCCTCTGTCGTCCCTTCTCCTGCCTTCAATCTTTCCCAGCATCAGGGTCTTTTCCAGTGAGTCAGTTCTTTGCATCAGGTGGCTAGAGTATTGGAGTTTCAGCTTCAATATCAGTCCTTCCAGTTAACATTCAGGACTGATTTCCTTTAGGATGGACTGGTTGGATCCCCTTGCAGTCCAAGGGACTCTCGAGAGTCTTCTCCAACACCGCAGGATGGGCCTTACTAATTAGTAAAATCACTCAGACTCTAAGAATGCTTCCAGTGGACCCCTAGACCCTGGATGACCCAGCCTATCTCTATACCTCATTTCTTGCCACATTTCCTTCCTTAACTGTTCCAGCCACAGCAGGCTCTCTGTTCTTTCATAAACACACCAGGCACTTCTGCCTCAGGACCTTTGCATTTGGAATTTACTCTGTTCTTTTACTCTTCTCCCTAGAATGCCTCATAGGTCATTCATTTCCTTCAAGCTTCTACTGAAACGTCACCTTTTCAGTTACATCTTCCTTGACTGCCATAGATAAACATAGCACCCCCTGTCATTTCTTTTTTCTTTTTCTTTTGCCAACTCTGTCATTTCTTAGTCCCCTTTCCCTGTCTTATCTTTCCCTGCAGCACTTTAAACACCACCTGTCATTGTATATATTTATTAGCTGTCTCCTTCTATAAAGTAGAATGTAAACTCTACAAGGATGAGGTCTTTGTTTTGCTCACTGCTACATTCCCTGTGTCTAGATTAATGCCTGGAACATAGTAGGTACTCAGTAAATGCTTCCTGAATGAGTAATTATTAGGTACCATCATCAGTTCAGTCATGCAGATGGCTCCTTGGGGTAAGAACCTAGGCCTTCCTCATTGCCACGCCTTACCCAGCCGTCAGCATCTGAGCTTGTGGTGTGAGACAAGCTCAGACAAGGAGAGCCTGGCTTCAAGATCAGCAAGGAACGGGCCTCTCCCTGGACCAGGCTTCATTCCTGCTCTGAGATTCAGTTAGAGGCTGGGGGAGCAGGGGAAGGGGCGAGGATGGGAGAGGAGAGTAAGGATGAAGCAGAGCAGCCAGAGAGCCAAACCTCACCTGGGTGGGCTGCATAGCAGGTGACGCCAGTGCCCTCAAGCTGAGTGGCAAGCTCCCTGGCGAACAGCACGTTGGCCAGCTTACTGTCGGCATATGCCCGCAGCTCCTGCTGCCAGCCCACCACTGGGCGGTCCAGGCGTGTGAAGTCGAGGCAGCCTCTGCGGTGGGCGGCAGAGGAGACCACCACCACACGGCTGGGGGCGCTTGTCTTGAGCCGAGGCAACAGCAGGTGCGTCAGCAGGAAGGGGCCGATGTGGTTCACACGCAGCAGCAGGTTAAAGGGCTCCCGGATCCGGCCGCAGGAACTGATCCCTGGGGTAGGGGCTAGGTGTGAGCAGCTGTTCCAGAGGGATTCTCGGAGGCCTCAGCGTCCCCCAGGTGAGATAGTGGTAGGGGGCATCCTTCCCACGTGTTTACCAGTCCCTCGGCCAAGCCTGCCTGGAAGGGTCGGCTGCCCCGGGCACCCTCCCACTCCTCCGCAGGTCGGCTGCCCTCACCGGCGTTGTGGATGAGGATGTCCAGTCTTGGCTCAGAGCTCAGGAAGGCAGTGGCAAAGGCCCTCACGGAGGCCAGACTGGCCAAGTCCAAGGCCATGAAGATGACTTCATTGTTCCCACTCTCCTGTGGAGTGGCAAGAAGTGGCCTGTCATATGCACCCTTCTCTTCTTCCTTCTCCCCAGGCACCAAATTCTGAGAGTTCAGCTCCTTCTACTAACTCCTTCTACTAAGATCTACCCCAGGCATTAGAATGTAGTGGATAAGTGTGTGGGTGCTGGATGCAGATCTTGACTTTGCTTATTACTAGAGTGATACCTTGGGCAAGATACTTAATCTTTCTGAGCCTTAGTTCTCTGTAAAATGGAAATAATAATATTACTAATAGAGTTATTGTGAGGATTAAATGAGTTAATATATGTAAAATCTTTAGAATACTGCCTGGCATGTAGTTACCACTCTGTAGGCATTTGCTTTTTTTTTTTTTTGGTACTTGCTATTATTATGAATATTATACCCTCTGCCCATTATTGTTTACCCTAAAATCTACAACGGACTACTCACTGGTCTCCTCCAACCCACTCTTATCCCCTACAAACCAAGTGCCACACAGCCACTTAGGGGTTCATTCTCAAAGGTTATTCTGAAAGTCCAGTTCCTGCTGAGGACACTTCATCCGATCTTCACTGTCCATGCTATGAAATCTGATCTCCTCAGTAGGGTCTATAAGGGCGCTTTGAACCTGGCCCTGGCTCAGAGAGTTCAGCCCCTTCCTTTTGCCTCTTCTCCCCATACTCCATACTCCGTGCTCTGGCCTCATTAAACCTTTCAATCAGTTTCTCAGACCAGACCATCTATCTTGCCTCAGAGCCTCTGCATATGCTGTTTCCTCTGCTGTTCTCTTTCCCACTTTCATTAGAGTAACTTCCACTGATTCTTTTTTTTTTTTTTGCACTGATTCTTAAATGTCTTAGAACAGCAATTACTTCCGTCAGATCTGGTGTCCCTTCGCTGTGTGACCAGAGCACCTGTGCACCCTCTTCTCCATTTGGAGAACCAGGCTGCATTGTCCTTTAAGGGACTGGATACCCACGCCCCCATGTATCCAGCTGCCCGGCTCTTTCTTGTGTGTGTCCTCGGTGCTAGCGTCCTCTGTTCACCCTCCCGCCAGGCCCCGCCCTCCCGCCAGGCCCCACCCCAAAGGCCCCGCCCTCAAAGGCCCCGCCCTCTCTTACCTGGCGGAGGTCGAACGCAGCGGCTTCGCCGCGCTCCCGGCTCCGGCAGGCCAGCACCACGCGCGCTCCCCGGCGCGCCAGCTCCAGCGCCGTCATCTTCCCGATGCCGCTGTTGGCGCCTGAGGAGGGTGGGCGGGAGCCGAGCTGAGGCGTCGGTCCTCCGCCCCACCGTCCCGGCTCCCCGCCCCCTGCCCGCCCGCCGGCACTCACCCGTGACCACGGCAGTGCGGCCCCGCAGGCTGGCGAGGCCGCGGCACGGCGGGGCCTTCACAGGTTGTAGTAGACAAGCACGTAGGCGCCCAGCAGCAGCCCCACGCCCAGCAGCAGCGCCTCCATGCCGGCCGCACCTCTGAGCTCCCGCCCAGGCCCGGAGCCGCCTGGATCGCCGCCCGGGGGGCTGCGGGCTCTCCCCGCACCGGCCTAGAAGGGCGCCTGGCGCTCTTCGGCTTGGCGGAGGCGGAGGCGGAGGCGGGCGGGAGACAGGCAGGGATGTGTGTGCGTGCGTGTGTGCGTGGGCCCTGGGAGCGCCCCCTAGGCGTGCGTCTGCGTCTTCGGGTTGTGCGCTGGTGTGAAAACTTAGGTGCCTATGTGCGTTTGCGCCTGGGAGCGCCCTCTAGGTATGTACACGCACCTATAGTGAAGGTGCTAGTTTTTTGGTCTGTGATGTGCCCGTGGATCCTGTGATCGTCCTTTAGGTTGTGTGCGTGCCTCTGGATCCTGTGTGCGCGCGCCCGCGTGAGCACCTTGTAGGTGTGTGAGTGTGTGGGCTTCGAGCCCCTCCAGGTGTGTGCATGCCTCTGTAGTCTGTCAGTGTGTGCATGAATGACCGTCTTCGCGTGTACCTGTACTCTATGCTGGGCTCTGTAGCGGAAGACTTGCAGGAGGGGGCTTAGCAGACGGATGGGCTCTCTGGGTGTCAGTATGTAGCAGTCCTTCCCATCTGGAGAGAGGAGGGCGCCTGAATGCTGCTGTGTCTGACAGTCCAGTCCTGGATTCTTTGCCCTCTGTGAACAAGTCCATCAGTTCCTTATCCTCTTATTTCAGCCCTCAGCTTCTAGGATCTTCTCAACCCAGGGATCGAACCCAGGTCTCCCGCATTGCAGGCAGATTCTTTACCAGCTGAGCCACCAGGTAACCCCTCAGCTTCTAGGATTCTTTCCATTTCTTCCCATGGAGGTCAGAGAGGTGACACAGTGCGTTCAGGGTGGCACCATCAGTTCAGGGCTGTCAGGATTCACTTATTCATTAGCTGTCTATCTCCCCACCTCTTCATACCCCACCAGACCCCTCCTTATATATAAGACTGCACTGGGTCTTCTTAACTGCAGCACGTGGAATCTAGTTCCCTGAGCAGGGATTGGATCTGGAGCTCCTGCATTGGGAGTGCAGTTTTAGCTGCTGGCCCACTAGGGAAGCCCTCCACCCCTCCATTTCTGAAGGGAAGCAGGAAGAGAGTGTAAAATCTGTCCTCTGATCTTCAGGAGGAAATTTGTCTCTGGAATGATTCTGACAGGTGGGAGAAATAGGTAAAGAGGCTTCATTACTGAATAGAAGTGATTATGATGGCTGAATGGGTGGGGACAAGCTAGGGAGGCATGGGTAAGGGTATTATTTCTGGCCAGGTGACTTGCCAGGAGAAAGGAGAAATCCATTACAATTTAGCACCTGTTGTTTGGCACTCACAGCATGCCCAGCAGTGCAGGTAGCCTTGGAAATACTAAGCAGAATAATGTTTCTGCCCATAAGGAGTTCACAAGGCCCATCAGAGGAGGAGGAGAGTGGTGGAGGCAAAGCTAGAGGGGTGGGTGGAAGCCAGGGTCAGACCACAGATTCCAGCCGTTTCCTGTTCAGCTGCACCATGGATTCAGCGTTCACGTATCCATACTGTGTGATGAGACTAGGGATAGAATGAGTGAAATAAATGGATGTGCTCTCCACCCCCGCCAAAACAAAATCCTGACATGCAAACAGGTACCATGCACTCTTTAACAGCGCTGGCATGCATGCACACAGCTGTGTTCTCTAAGGAGCAGGAGATGGTTTTCAGGAAAAACTTGGCAGATAAGGTTTCTTAATGAGCAAGGAGGAACAGTTTGTTTAAATAAGAGGGAGCTTGGAGGCCTGAGAATTAAGGTAATGGGTGAACTCATCTGTCCAGGGGCTGCAGTTGTAAACGTGTGACTGCAAGTCAAATTACTTGTGGCATGAACGAGTCTAGAGACTCAGGTGCTAAATTGTATTGAATTTCTTCGTTCTGCAGACATTCGAAACAACAAACTGCTCCACACTAGATTCTAAGCTCCAAGAGGCAGGGGCACATCTGTCCTGGTGATTGCACACAGCAAGTTACTGAAACCAAGATCCAAGGCCTGGCAAAGGCCAGGCACTGGAGGTGTGATACTTGAATAATGAATTGTTCCATACCCAGCTAGGGCTGAGGGGGAAAAAAACAGGTGTTATGACTTCTCCCAGAAAAGATGGATAAAATGATAGCAAATAACTGGAGGAAAGACGGCCCCAGCTGCTTGGGTTAAAGCTTCTGGAGCAGAATGCAGAGGTCTCATGCTCTTATTTAAAAAAGTATTTTTGGCTGTATGAGTTGGGGCTGTTCTTCACTGTGGTGTGTGGGCTTCTGATTGCAGCGGCTTCTCTTGTGGTGAAGCATGGGTTCTAGGTGAGGGCTTAGCTGCTTCGAGGCATGTAGGATCCTCTCAGACCAGGGGTCGAAGCCAAGTGCCCAGCTTTGGCAGGCAGACTCTTTACCACTGAGCCACCAGAGAAGTCCAGCCATCTCCTATTTTAATGTCTTGGTTTGGGAGCCAAGCGAAGCAGGGATCAGTACTCTTGGGATTCTTGTAGGATTTGATCACATCAAATGCTCAAGCCCTCTGAATTCCCTCAAGTCACCCATAAAGCCATATAACAACCCGCTGTTGCAGCTGAACCCCTCCCCTTCCATTTGGCCTTCCCACCCCAGGCACACTTTTCTCCAACACCTCGCCTCTTCTGACTTCCCTGGGGACTGAGTGAGACTTGTTCAGTGGGGCTATGGGACCAGGGCCACAGGACGGTTCCCTCTTAAGGGTGATGACAGGTAGGACAGACAGGCAGAAAACATAATTTGAAGTATTTTTGTTTTTTTATATACAGAATACAGGAAAGTTTCTGTAAAGTCTAAAACATTACAATTACTATGTACATTGGTACTAGTTGTGGGAGTGGGCGGAAAGGAGGGAGCCAGGGGTGGGAGGAAGAGGAGAGAAGTGTCAAGAGAACAAAAAAAGGAGACAAAACAGGTTTACGACAAAAACATTTTTGCTACAATAGACAATTTGAAAAAACGCTCTACCACATGTAGTACTGTACACAGTTTTTAAAAACATTGAAAAAATGTCATCACTAGATGTATTTACACAAAATCCAAATACACTTTTCCTTATTTGAAATAAGATGGACAGCCAGAAAAAGAATTCATTTCTCATTTGTCCATAATACACAGTAGCTACCTGTAGTGCAACCGCTGCAGAAAGGGAAAATAACCTGGAGGGTGGGAACCATGGAAGGAGGGTGGGTACGATCTTTATATTAAATAAAACAATGATATTGTATAGATTTTGCTGTATGAAAACTGTATTTTTTTCTTTTAATATAAAACTATTGTCACTGCCACAAAATAGAACAAGTTTCTGATTATTTTACAACGGCGGGCGAGGGGGAGGGAGCAGGAGGTGGGTGGGGAACGGTTTTGTGTCGGAGGTGTCCAGACCATTGGCCTTCCCCTCCCTGCCCACGCTGTTCCTCAGCTCGGTCTGCCGCTTTCCCATGAAATGTTGAGTACAAATATATGTGCAAATGCCCCCTAGAACTTGAGAAAAGAAAAAGGATTTTTAAAAAACAGTCAAAAGGTTTCTTCATTTCATGCAAAGATTGTAGTCGAAGGGTTTCTGGTGGAGTATAGAAAAAAAACCCGGGCTTGGTTTGTGTACATTTTTGCATTGCAGGAGTCTTGGGTGGGGTGGACGGGCGGGTGACGGGGTAGCCGCCAGTCCTAGGGAACGGAGTTGGAGCGCAGCACGGGGCCCTGGTGGGGCTTGAGAGAGAGCTTCTCGGCCAAGACCCCATCTTGCAGCAGGCCGGCATCGCCTTTGGGCTGTTTGGTCGCAAACTCAGTGATGCTGAAGACAAACTGCAGGCACCCCAGCTTGATGTAGCTGCCGTGGTGCAGCAAGGCCGTGCCCTCCCAGCCGGCCCCACTGCCCCCAATCAAGCTCGAGCTGCTGGCTTTGCAGTTGCAGGGTCTCCGCTGCGGCCCCTGGGCCTGGGAACTCATCATGGCTGCCTCTTCACTTGGCTCTTCATCTGTTTCTGGTGCCGGCGGCGCCCTGGAGAGAGGGAGAAGGTCACAGGAGAGGAACAGTGAGCAGCCAAGCCCCACCTGGGCTGCTGGCCAGGGTGGGGCCCCTGCATCTCCCCACTCTAAAATGCTGCATGACTTGCGGTGAGGGGCGCTCGGAAAGGAGAGGTGGAGTCTGAGGCTCCCAAGGTGGGTGTGTATACCCATGGGAGTGCACAGCACGTGCTTCCCCGTGGCCTTTCCAGGGCCCATGAGCAAGGAGAACCTGGCCAATGGGACCGGCAAGGCGAGCGACAGCAGGTCACGGCAGCGAGCCATGGCCACCCTGACTGAGGCATCAGAGAAAGTGTCCAAAAAGGGCAGGCTCCGTGGCCACAGGCCTCTGCTCCAACTTACTGATGACACTCTGCACTTTGGCAACAATACTGCTTGGGGGGGTTGGCGGGGTCTTCTCAGAGAAGTCACATGAATACAGCACATTGTCCACCGTTGTCCCGTGCTCACTGTAGTTTAACAGCTCATAATGTTTGGTATTCTGAGGAGGAGGAGGGAAGATAAGATGTGTGGTCTGCTGCGTGGGGCCTGGGGCTAAGGGGAGAGAGGACACATGGAGAAGGCTGTGCTGCTCTACCGGGGAGCTCCCTCCTTCCTTCCCCAACATGCCCCGCTGCCCTGGCCCTTCCAATGGGGCTCAAGACTCATGTCCTCAAGAAAGCTTTCTTTCCTACCCTCCCAGTACTCTGCCTCCTTAGCACGGGCTCCTGGTGAAATGACATTCACTGGCACGTGATGACGACGATGATGAAACCCATAGCGACGTGCCTGGAGGGCTTGGTTACTTCCATGTTGGTACCCTCGCCCTGCTTAGGGTGCCTCGTCCCTCCCTGGACCTGCTGACCCACTTCAGGAGAAACAGGGGCCCTGCTCCCCAGGACGGATGCCCTTCACACTAAGGCTCTTCTCTTCTGGGAATGCTAGGGAGGGAAGAGAAGGAGAGGACCCCATCCCATTCCCCTCACCCAGGGCATGAACAAAACCCCAGTGCTAGGAGAGGCCTCAGGTTGGCAGAGCTCTCTGCTACCCCTCACCTCATCATAGAATATGCAGGCGTGTTTCCCGGACACGTAGTTACAGTGACCATAGTTTGTAAGGCACACGTCCATGTCAGCTCCTTCGAGGGGAGGAGGGCGGAGGAGAGAGGAAAGGAAAGCAAAGAACAGACTGTGAAGTGGATGCGCTGGGGAGCTGAGCAGGGTGGGAGTTAGCTTCTGGACAGGAACTCAAGGGACAGGTTAACTTGGGGCCCTCTCCTTATATTTTTGAACAAAAACTGCTATCTTTTCCAATCCCTTGTAAAAGAACAGATGTCCCTGCCAGCTCATGTGCTTCAGAACAAGGGATGCTGCCCAGAGGCGTGCAGGGAGTAATCTCCATGTGAGCACAACATGGGGTGCATGGCCCAGAAATCGCATCATCTGGGAGAAAGGGACCTTTCCAGGCTAAGGGCTTGCCTGTACCTCTGGCAAGATGCAGGGCTCGGTATGGGTTACATGTGTGTCAGCCCCATCACTTCGTCAAAGGTCTCCAGGGACCTGTGCCTCTGCTCAGGTCTTTCCTGTGCTGCTGAAATGCTCACTGAGCAGCAGTGAGGGCTGACTTCTGGGCTGTCTCATGCCACATGGGGCATAAGGCCTAAAGCGGGAAGATGGCAGCTGACACTCCCTTTTCTTAGTCCCTCCTGTCCAGACATCTGCTGGGTTAAACCAGTCCACCCTGGAGAGGGCGTCCCTCCCTTTCTAGCCTCCGTGGGTCAGAGTGTCTATCTTCACGGCTGGAGAGATTCAATGCCCCTCCCACCTGGCTTACCTGTCCCGATGTAGAGGGTTCGATAGCACATGTTCACAGCGCCTCCCAACCCTAAGAGCGGGTAGAACACAGCTCGGGCCTGTACTTCCCTTCTCTGCACTGCAAGGCAAACATAGGGATGTGACTGTTCAGGAACAGAACATGGGGCCCAAACACACATCAAGAGAAGCTGGACCTTTGGTCTGGAGAAAATAACCCCACTGGATAAGTCATCTTTCCAAACTCACACCTGACACAAAGCTGCTGCAGGGTGTAGCTCTCTCTCCCCACTTAACAGCATTTCCCACATGGGGGAGTAAAAAGGACCATCTCTGAAGAGGACCATATAATTCAAGGATGATAGTACTTGAAGCACCAGGGCTGCCGGTTGGTTTATCAGGGATATACCAACTGATATTATAAGGGAGGCTGTGCAAAACCCCAGAAGGCACAAACCAATGTTCCTCTAATTTTGAATATGAATCACCCAGGGATCTTGTTAAAATGCGGTTTCGGATTCCATAGGTCTGAGGTGGGGCCTGAGCTCTGCTAACAAGCTCTTAGGTGATGCTGAAGTTCATGGTCTGAGGATCCCACTTTTAAGCAGCGAGGCTTTTACTGGCTAACGCTCAAAGGGCTGTCCTAAGCAGATCTGGCCTTTTGGAAAATCCTTCCAGCTCAAATACTGAGAAGCAAATGAGCAGACAGCACATCACATATACCCAAAGGCACTCCTAGCTGCTTTGTGTCTCATAGGGATGAGTAACAGCACTCTCCCGAGTCTGACCTGAAAGTGAAACCATCTCCTTTCCGCTTTCGAGAAAAGAAACTGTGGTGTTTTATTAAGCCCAGAAAAGGCCTGCACGGAGGACTGAGATTCTCCGTGGAAGGGAGATGGCTGCTCACATGCAGAGGGTGGACCTAGAGGGGTGGCATGGGCATGCGCACCTTCCGTGTGGTGCCCTCCAGAAGCCAGCGGATGTGCCCCGACACTGACCGGTGAAGCTTGGACCCGGGAGGGGAAAAGCTGATGTATTCTCTGCAAGGCCAGAAACTTGATCAGCTTCTCGTCCAGCATATTTATCTCGATTTCTATTAACCAAAGAGAAAGATTAAAAAGCAGCTGAGGAGGAAATGGAATGCTGCAGTAGGTGAGGGTCATAGAGCCAATATTTCAGCATTCCTAAAATCCAGCCAAGTGATTTTTCTCAAACGACTCAGAGTACAAGTGGTACCAGGGCCTGGAGCCGAGCATTTCACTGGTCCTTCTGCAATGAGGCCGCAGGCAGCCTGGGCAGATGTCCCCTGCAGTGGGGCAGCTTAACGTTGGGTACAGTGATCCAAGAAAATGGAGCAAGACACCACTTGCCTACCTGGGATGAGCGGAAGCCCCCATGTCTGGTATTGATGCTTGGACTTTCTAACCTCCCTGCCCACAGAGATCAAGGACTGCTCCAGTTCTCCCTGACTTTGGGGGTTTCTCACAGACGAGGTCCCTCCTTTGGGAGCTCCTGGTTTTATTCAAGTCCAGGTGATCTGCCTAAAGTGATTTTCTTCTCTTCTCACTGGTTTAGCTTGGCTCTGCACTCCCTTTGTCTTTGTTATGTGTATCAGTTCAGTCGCTCAGTTGTGTTGGACTCTCTGCGACCCCATGAACCGCAGCACGCCAGGCCTCCCTGTCCATCACCAGCTCCCAGAGTTTACCCAAACTCATGTCCCTTGAGTTGGTGATGGCATCTAACCATCTCATCCTCTGTTGTCCCCTTCTCCTCCTGCCTTCAATCTAATAAGGCAGAATGGAAGAAGGGGCTTTCTTTCCTACAGTCCTCCTACCTCCCTATCCCCTAGGATCAGGGCCCCTTTTGCCCCTTTGCAATGAGCTGAACGCTGCACAAGTGCAGCGGCTCCCTCACTCACCTCCATTGACATCCATGAATGCTCGAAGTGAGTTGGTGAGGTCCACCATGGCAGTAGAGTTGGCTGGGAAAGAGGGTACGGTTAAAGCGCTTCCTATGGATAACGTGCCGGGGCTGACCTTGCCATCTGGGGACGGAGCAGGAAGACTGTTACTTACGTTGCCTGAGGGAAACCCACCGGTCCAATCCCCCACTGCTGAGACAGGCCTGGATTTCGGGCCCAAGGTGATGTTCCCTTCTTGATCCTCACCCCATAGGCTCTGGAACTCCTAGAGCTAAAAACGTGTGGTGAGGAAGGGCAGGTGGAACGACAACACACCCGGGCACGCGGGGTCCCCAGAGCACGAGAGCGAGTGACATCTACTGCTCGGGGGGACGTGGTGGGACAGCTTCGTCCTCTGGGCCATGACCACCTCCCGGCTGCCTCTGCTCACTCAAGTAGGTGGTGCCTGCCCCTGCAGCGCCTGCGTCCTGAAGTGGACTCACAGGTGCTGAAACTAGCCAGGCTGGTATTCAGAGAGAAACAGGAAGAGAGCCTGAGAGTAGGGGCCATCCTGGGACCAGGGGCCCCCATGCAGAGAAGTCACAGTCACCTGGTCACCGAGACTCCCAGCTGACTAGGAGGCCAGTTCAGTTCAGACAGGAGAGACCACAGGGGGTTCCAGCAGCATCTGAAACCTGGTTCAGATGCTGGGGTCAGCAACCTTGAGGTCCTGAATGCTGACAGGGGACAGCTGAAAGAGCGGGTCTACACCCGGCCCAGGTCGCATTATGGGGACTGCCTTGTAGAATGTGGTCCGAGTGCAAGCGTTTGGGCCAGAGCAACATCTGCGGGCACCCCACTCTGCCTACTCTGGAGGGCAGTGCTGTTTTCCGGCCCTGCCTTCCCTGACACGGAAATTCCTTCAAACGAGCTGTCTCTGAGAATCTGGAACAGAGTGGATCATCAAACACTGAGGCTATAACCCAGAACCTCAGGCTGACCACGGCAGCTCCCGGGAGCCATGTGCTCTCCTCTAAAGTGATGGGACAAAAAGCCTGGAGAGCGTGGGAGGGGAGAGTCAGGAGATCCAGGCTCCAGTTCTACCCCTGTGCTGACTCGGTAGGTTACATTAAGGAAATCACTTTCAGAACCTAAAGATCCTGCCTTTAAATTAGGGACAAGTTAACAGGCACTTTCTCTTCTATCGTAGAAACAGGGGGAAGGACAGTTAATACGGAGATCAAAGTCCTCTGAAACATTTACAGGGATACAAGTGTTGCTTGAACCTTAAGAGTTATTTGCCAGGAAGAGCATGAGAGGCTGAGCCGCACTCACCTGATGATGGCGCTGGTGAGCAGAATCGTTGGTTGGTCCTGTGGCCAAGATACCATCACCTGCTGCTTGGGGGGGAGTGAGCACCCGGGTGGCATTTGGGGGTGAGCCCAGTGGCCTTGAATCTGTCAACGGAGGTCCTATCTGGGATTGGACAGTCTTTCTTTGCAAAGTGCTGGTGTTCTCGATGCTGGCACAAGAGCTGGGAACGGAAGGGGGTAGGCTTGGGACAAGACCCACACTCCTCTGGGGGCAAGAGCTGGGGCCAGTGGCATTCTCTGTCTTCACAATGATGCCGACGGTGTGGTTCTGAAGCCCCCCAGCCGCTGGTGGCGTGAGGGGCCGGGGCCAGCCTTGCCGGTGTGAGAGGCCTGGTAGGGGGGTGTTGGCGCCTGGAAGTCGCCGGGGGTCCGTGGAATCAGTGGGGCTGCTGTAGAGGTGTGGGCCATTGGCTTTCACCTCTGTGTTCACCGGCCCGTTGGCAGTCCCACAGGGGGCTTTCTTGGATTTTTCCGCACAAGAGCTGCAGCTGATGTCCTCTAGGGTGGGGGGTTGGTGGGGTGGAGAGCAGCTCAGGGAATTCTGGGTGCTAAGCCCTGAGGGGCAGGACAAGGGGTAGTGGGAAGGTGGAGGTGCCTTGTCAGCTGTTTGCAGGGAGGTGGTGATTGAGCTGTCAGTCACAATAACAGGCTTAATATCAGCCTTCTCTGTCTGTTCAGAGTCCCAATGCGAAGGCATCTGCTTAGCAGATAAATGTTTCAATATGCTGCACTGGAGCGCAACAACACTACAGAGCCACTGCAATGGAAGGAGAGGAGAGGAGAGGAGGGTGAGAGGCCTGGGAGGCGCTGGTCCTTCCTGCCACAGCGGCCAGGGCTACAGCAGAGCCGACAAGCACTGTTTCCGAGGTCCCATCATGAATGCCCAGAGAGGGTGTGCTTGACTCCTGAGAGGATTCCATCTCCATTCCCAAGCAAGGCTTGTCGGTACACACTCGGCAGGCAACACCCTGGTCAGCAGGGTTGGGGGTTCCCGTTCTGACTGCTCCTAAGGCTCACCTCTGGCAGTGGGGGGAGGGGCTCAGGGTTGGGGAGGGTGGGGTGGCAGAAGACGGGGGTGAGAGTGACTTCCAGTGACAGCCGCAGCGAGGTGAAAGGAAGATGGGGTCTGGAATCCCGGCCCTGCCTTCACTCACCTCTTGCTGCTCTGCCTGGGTGGCTAAGTGCTCAGAGTTCACAAGGTGCGTCTGTGATTCCTCAGGGATCCCATTGCAGATCAGCTCCCCATCCCGAATGGCCGCGGGGGCAATGAGAGGGGGTGGGAACTGGTACTGAGATTTGATGGCATCGGGAACCTGTCCAGGACAAAGAGAGGGAGCAAGGAGAGGATGACAGCGCCCACACACCCAGTGGGCTCTGCCCTGGCCTCGTCTGTCTGTGATGCCGATGCCTTCAGGGAAACCACCCACTCTGGGTCCACCTTGGATGAGGACGCACAGTGGGTGGCTACTGCTCTGTATCTCCATCTCTGTACTCTCTCTCACACACACACACACGAGCCTGAGAAGGCACAGAACTAGAAAAAGCAGCCATGTCTCCTACTCTTCTTCATCAAGGTCCAAGGCCTGCAGAAACGAGGCCTTCTTGTATGCTGCCTTCTGTTTTGGCCTAAAAAGTGTAAGAGAGACACTGGACAGGGCTTTAGAGTGGTCCTCTAGGCTCTTACTGATCAGCATCTAGCCTGGGAGGTGAGTGAGCAGTATCTGAGAAACAAAAAGTTAAATAAGGCCACATTCACTGTGGAAATGCTCAGTGTGAGGCCTGTCTGGTGATAAGCACTCCATCAATGTCAACTGTCTTCATCCATTCACTCATGACTCATGAAACAATTAAAGGCCTCTTTGCTGCACAAAGACGGACAACACACTCTGAATCACAACACGTGTGAATGAAAGAGTCCCACAAGCCAAGAGTCATTCATACATTCAGCCAACATTTATTGAGTACCTCCTGAGTCTGTGCACTATGCCAAATCCTAGAGATCCAGAGATGAACAAAATTTAAGCCTTGCCCCTCAAGGAGCTCACAGTCTAGTGGGAGATGAGCCCAGAAGCATTACCATATAATGTAATGGGTCCTAGAAGAGAGGATGTCTAAGAAGCTGCAACAACAACAAAACAGGGTGCTTACTTTCGTCTGGGGGCCAGGAGCTCAGGACTAGGGAGGATTTCGTGGGAGGGCAGTATTATCAGTTGAGACTTGAAGCTGAGGAGGAGCTTCCAGGCAGATGAAGGGGGAACTACAGGTGGGGGAGGTGGACTTGGAAAATGTGTGAGAACTAACAGATTTGGTAACCAAGTCCTTACAGAGATTAAGGGAAGAAGAGCTGAATTCTGGTTTGAGGGACTGGGTAGAGATTTCAGTCATTCACTGAACCAGGAAATACAAGATGAGGAAGAGCACATTTGGAGGCAAGACTCTTGGTCTTGGGCAGATCAAGAGAAAGGTGCCTGTGGGATGGGCAGGTAGATGTGAATCTAGTTACGAGGAGAAAGCAAGGAACACAGAACTGAGAGCTGGCACGTTAACAGTGGTGGCCAGTGCTGTGGGCTTGTCTCAGGGCATCCAGGAATGGGCCAGTAGCTAGACTAAGGCTGCCCCTGAGAAAGAGGGACCCTCCAACAAAGATATGCAGGTCTTGGCTGATTTTGCCTGCACAACTGTATGTCAAGGATGAAGGCCAAGTTCCAGAACAGAGCTGGAGCAGTTCTCTGCCGCTGTCCGGTGCTGAAGGCCTCATTTCCCTCTCACACTAAGAACAAAATGCTTTTCAGGCGACTCACATCCTTGGATTCTCCTCAAGAATAGGACACATTTCAAAAGGGGGAGGGGCATCAGGATTCTATCAAGGCCCCCTGGCCTGTTCAATTCAGCAGCCAGGCTTTCTTTCAGATCCACATGGTCAATCACACAGCCCAGACTTACTCTTAGATGTCTTAGTAAGACCTTACTCTTAGTAAGATCTGAGGAATGCTATCTTCAATGGGCAAATACATTGTACCCCTGACTGCAAATACCTTTATTTAATTTTGGAAAACTGGTGTTCCCATCAAAGCATAAATATTGACAGTTAAGAGTTTGTTACACAATTTTCAACAGTCAACATCTTGCTAGCGCTGACACCCAATGGAAATGACAGTAAGTCGTGAGAGTGATAATTTTAAGTGTGGCTGCCACCAAGTGGCCATATGTGAGAACTGCTGGTTTCCCTTGGTAGAGAGGACTACAGGATTATTTCAAAAGAGAAAAACATATACACGGGTATATAGTGTGATGTTCTCTAAGTTAAATGAATGAGACTGATCATTTTAGGAAAGACAGCCTCAGGACTACCAAATGCTTTCCAAAGAAGGAAATAGTCCTGTCCATCTCTTTGGACATATAAATGTTGATTATTCCAACGCCACAATTTTTTTGAGTATTGATGATATATTAACAGCAACCCTCCAAAATGGATTGTGCCTCACTTTTTGTAAGGGATTCTGTTTAATCACCCCCTTAAACACTTCCCCTCACAGACAGCTCTGAGAAAGAGCTGACAGAAACAGAATGAGTGCCAGGAGCGGGGATGGTAACAGCAGAGCACACCAAAAGCTTGGTGGGAGGGGCTGAAGAGTGCTGATCCTCAAGAGAACTAGAAACCTGGCTGAGGCTCCAGGGGCCCCTGCGGGTTTCCTGACCACCCTAAATTGACAGCGGCATTTGCCACTTGCCATTGAGCTTCAGTCTCCCCCTCTGCAATGGGGACCCCGACCCTGTCTACCCAGGAAGGAGGGCAGAGAGCACCACCCTGCCTGCGCCGGGCTGTGGCTCACCTTCAAGCTTCTTCTTTTGACCGACTGGAGCATGCGGCGGTTGGGAGGGTGCTTCTTGTGGATTCGGTTCAGGAAGTCCACTTTGACGACGTGCTGCGAAATGGTGTCCTGGAAACGGTCAAACACCTGGCACCGGTTGCTCAGCGTCATGTTCTTCTGGTTCAGCTGGGGACAGAGCAGACACATTCCTGCTGTGAAGCTCAGCTACATCACCCTCCCAACTATCTGTTAGAGAGAAAAGGAGCCCTCGGCCCAATGGGCTCCTTTCATCAGGAGCTGGTATGTCAATACTCCTGTCAGAGGCCTGGGAGATGTGGGTGAGACACTCCCTCAGCCCTGCCCAGTCTAGTTCCTACTCCCTAGAGAGGTCCAAAGGGGACAAGACATGGGGAATCAGCCAGGAAGGGCCCTTCCAAACTCAGCCTCTGACAGTCCTCTTTCCAGCACACAGGTTTCAGAGCAGATGCAGGCCTTGGCCCTAGAGAGCGCCAGACTCCTTTCCTAGCAAGGGCCTCTCTCCCACCAGAAGCAGGACTGTTTCTCGTGTGGGAGCTTGGCTGACAGGTGAGACCAACACCAGAATCCTGCCCTATTCCTCCTCCATGGCACCAGGGAGCATTCGTGAACCCACCTGGGTACCAGAGCCTGTTCTACAGTAGGCAGAAAGCCTTGGCCTGTTCTCAAGAGGCCAAAGGGGAGGGAAGAAAAAAAGTGTGTGCAGCACCTCCAGAAGGCATGGAGCAACTATGCCTCTTTTTCTTGTCTATGTCTGGTCCCCCATACTTTAATTAAAAGAAAAGATCTATGTGGCAGCTTCCTAATTAGTAAATTAGGAAAACTCCCTATGCGGCTAATAAACAATCACCCAATTAATAACTCCTCATCTGCTGAAAGCCTGCTCTTACAGATTCACATTTGGGTAGTCTGCTCATGGCTGTTTTTCTTCTAGTTCAGCAGGAGGCAAAAGGAGACACTCACACTGAGCCTTGGAGAGAGGCTTCCTCCTGCATAACCCTTTTGAGGTGCATGAGTGAAGTGAAGAGGGCCAAGCATGCCCTTTCTCCCTTATGAGCAAGTCTATAACTGAAGTTCCTTTCAGCGCAGAGCAGAGAGCACCGGTCGTGCAGAAGGCCAGCAGTCATTCCACAGTTATCACCATTTGATATGGTGATGCCTTATGCAATTACCCTTTGAACCTGGAGAGGCTGCTCTTATGAGGGAGCTGCTCTGCCTGAGGCCCTCTCTCATTCAGCCTTCTGAGGGACCATGCTGATTAGGAGATGTCCTAACCCTCTAGTGGAGATAGGAAATTACAGTTCTAGTCTGGCCCCAGGAAGCAGTCTGGAAAATGTAACCAAGTCTCCTGGGAGATAAGATAATAGCACCTCATACCATTCATTCATTCCACAGCTTTGACAAAGGAAGAGAATGGCAAGGGCCTCGTCGTGTGGTGTGTAGGACATGTTAGGTGCTCAATAAATGACTGTCTGGAATATCGTTAGTTATCTGGGTCAATTCTTCACTTCTCCAAAGTTACTGGGCAGTTACCTGCCAGTGCTATAAGTATTTTAGAACTTTCTTAGTTTGTTCCCTCTGAAAACAAGCAGCAAGAAAATATGGGAGGCTTGTGGCTGATTCATGTTGTTGTACAGCAGAAACCATCACAACATTGTAAAGCAATTATCTTCCAATTAAAAATAAATTAAGAAAAAGAAAATATGGAAAAGCATTGATTTGCATAAGGCAGATCTAACATACTCCCTTTTGAGGGCTCTAACACCAATTGCTTAACTCATTACAGAGGAAATTATTCACGAACAATCAAGTGCTAGTGGCCTAAGTCTGCCCATGCAACTGAGACAAGGCATTGTGGGAAAAGGCAAAACGCACAGCCGAGGCAGGCAGCTGACAGTAATGAGAAGTGAGTAGGATGGTCTGCAGGACCCAGCACCTCAGAGACTGGAGTGAACTCTGGTACAAGGCTGACAGTACTATGCTTCCCACTGAACGGGGCCATGCCCTGGCTGTGCCTACACAGGACCGATGGACACTGCCATGCTTACCACCACATGTTCGATGTGATTCGGACACATCCACCTGCCCAGGGGCATGGCAGTGAGCGGGGGCTCAAGGCAGTCCATGTGGAACAGGAGGGGGCAATAGTCACACTGGATGAGAGGGGCCACGCGACAACTCCTGCAAGAGAGAGGTAGGCCATTAATATGGCAAGGTGAGAGAATTCACACGAACTCTGCCCTGTGGGACAGGGACAGCTTCCCTTCCTTAATCCTAGCTATGTTCTTCCATACTCTCCTCCCCAGTAATTCAGTTCCATTCACCATTAGGAAGATGGATGAAGCTGGGACCACCACTGGGCTTCTCATCACTCTTCTAAGAGGAATGCAGAGAAGTGAATGCTCATTTGGAGTAGAGCTAAAGTGGCTGTCAGAGCAGGAATGATCAATGCTTGGTACCTACTGGGGAAGACCGCCAACCCTGCTCTGCTCTTTCTGCTCCTTAACAGAAACCAATTACCTCAGTTAAAAAAAAAAAAAAATCACTAGCAACTTTTCCAGAGTCTCACACTACAAGAGGAAAAGATTTCTCTGCCACATTAAGCACTCAGCAAAACTGACAAGCAGAGAGCCCTGTACTATGAAAATGCTTCTGCTATGTACTCATGTGAGTGCAGTTTGAGGGAGGGCGTGTAAGCAAATACCAGTTATGATTTGTACCTATGATACCCCAGCAATCCTGATACTTCAGAGTCCTGAAGTTGCACCGGAGCCACAGTGTGGGTCTGGCTCCTGTGGAACATTTCTCATTGAGAGCTATTTTCTCTTGCTATCCTGCCTTTCTCACACACCCAAGGCAGCAAGTCCAGCTTCAGTAACTGAGGCAGCTGGTTCCTGTCACTGCGAAGATCTTATTTGAAGGAAACCAGTGTCCCGGGGAAGCTACAACTGGGGCAGCCTAGAGGCTTTTGGAAGTCATCCAGTGTGATGCATGCCAGCTAGGATGGATACTTGTACTACTTTAAAATTCATCTTTAGCGCTTCAAAAATTATTAGCCTTTCTCAGGGATGTGTGTCTTGGCTGGTCAGAGTTCTTCCTGCTAGCTAGTCTAAATATCCCGTGCTTCATTTTAAGTCCAACTCCTCTCGCTTAAGCCTCTATCAATATGGTTTACGGTACTTCTGCACCATGACTGTTCAAGGATTTCTTTTCTAGAACACTCCAGGCTCTGGTCAATTAGTCACTCAATCTCTTTGTACTCATACCATCAGATTACGGGTTACCTCTATTTAACATACATGGTTTGGAAGAGGCGATAAAAGAGAGAAAAAACACTTGCTGAATATGAGGACGAGCCCTCTGCTAGGGAAGAAAAATACCTGTTACACGTGAAGCAGACTTTGACCGGTAAGGGAACAAGACCATTGTGATCTAACTCATGCTGTGTTTTCTTAACGTTTTTCCCTGTGGTTTCCTCCTTTCTTCTCCTCTTGCTGGAACCTGGAAGAGAAATTGGTGGTGCTAAACGTTCTCTGGAGGCAGAGCTCCTAGTCTGGGGTATGGAAACAAGAGTAAGTCAGAGGAACGGATGTCAGTACAAGCATGTGCCATGGCCTGGACACAGATCTCTTTCTGAGGGGCCTCCCTATCCCGGGCTGGTTTTCAGTGAGAGAAAAGAAAAACCAGGAGAAGGGAGACGTAAGTCAGAACCATGATCACGAGTTCCTTGTTCTGTGACAGAAATACATCCTCAGTGTTTTGCAAACATCAAGTGTCAGCAGCCTAGGTTAGATCCTGGCAAGTTAAGAAACACAAAGACCCAGATCAAATGGTCAACAAATTCTGCGGAGGTGCCTGAGGAAAAGACTGTAATTTTACTTAATTTTAACAGAAAGCAGAAAAACTACGATTCTGTATGCATCCTACTGACTAGCAGGCTTCCTATGCCCGCCGATTTCATTTTCTATGGAAGAAAATAAGATTTTCTTCTCTCTTGTTTTTTGGTATCAAGGAGAAGCCATGACTTAATTAAAAAAATTTTTTTAAAAAGGGAATGGAGGACAATTTATAATATCCATCAAGACTATAAGTGCATAGTTGCATAGTTTTGACCCAGCAATTCTAATATTAGTAATTTATCCTCCATACACTCACTTGTATAGTGATATATTTACAAAATTATTTGTTGAAACACCATTTGTTGTGCCTAACAAAAGATTAGGAACAACCAGGATGTCCATTAATAGGAAATTAGTTTATATAATGTGTTATTATGCAACCATTAAGAAAACTGAGGAATGTCAACATTAATACGGAAAGATGTATGTAAGTATGCTATTTAAGGGGAAAACGATAAACATCTGTATTGGCTTCTAAGAGATACGTAAGAACCAAACAGTGGTTATCTATGAGGGGAAGGAAGGTGGAAACCGGGCAACGGCGGACAGGGACAAGTGGGAAATGTTTTATTGAAATTCTTACATTTTTTAGTTTTGAACTATGTGTATGTATTCCACACCGCCCTCCCACCCCCATTTAAAGTGATACTGGGAAGGGTGGAAATTAGAAAATTGAGTAAGCATGTGAGCCTTCAAAGATCCTTCCACAAACCAAAACAGGAACTTGAGATAGTGGCTGCCCAGACAGCGGCCCCCCAGGCTGCACAGCCTCCTGGGTGGACGGCAGCCCCTGTGGAAGCGGGCTGGGGGGTAAGGCGGTCTGGCTGACCTGGCAGTGCAGTGGTGCATGTCAGCTCATTGGGCAGCTGGAACTGGGTGGGGTTCCGCTCCATGGCGCAGCGATCAGCAGCTCAAAGGGCCGCCTCAGCTGGGGCTGCACGGAGTCCGGCTCTGCGGCCACTGGCTCCTCGTCTACATCAATGATGTCCTCGTCGACGTCATTCTGCTCAGAGGTGGGGGTCTCCGTGCTGGCGTTGGATGTGGGCGTGCCAGGTCGGCTGGCTCTCCTTTCCAGGATCCGGGCATGGGCAATGGCCTTGAGTTCAGTTTTGCTAGCTGATCTGTCCAACAAGTCAGTGTCACTGCTGGGGGATGTAGTCCGTTTGCCAGATTTGTCCACCAGTCCATTGACATGGCCCAGCTCCTTCTTCTGCTCTCGTTTCTGTGCAAGTGAACAGGCGGGCCCATCACATAGAGTATCACAAAACAGAAAGCGATGGATGCTATGAGTCCTGCTGGACCACTCACCAAAACCGTGAAGGTCTCTTAATATTACAGACTCACCCACCTGTGGACTTGGAACACTGGTCTGTGAAAGCTGACCAAACTATGGCTGGGGCAGGCAATCAGAAAGTACCAAAGTTAGAAACAAACCACATATCATATGATACACAGTGTTTCCACACAAGGTTGGGGTAAAGGGATTAAAAAGTTAAAGCAGTGAGAATAACCTCAGACTAAGTGAGAACAGTGAGAACAACTCAGGGAATCAAGGACAGAGAACACTGCTGTTTGCCTTGGGAGTGTCCTGAAGGGTTGTTAAGAACTTTGCTCAAAATAAAGAAAAGTCTGGAAAAGCTGAGGTAAAAAGTAAAATGAGCAAGCCGAACTCCCCATCCAGGGATGCTGGGTGCTGGCTTGCAAGGCAACCACAAGGTGGAAGAGTGGTGTGCGGAGCAGAGTGACCCAGCAATCATGGTGTCCAAGAATGGTGGCTTTCATGTCTCCAGTTTAACTAGAACTCTGAAAGTGACACTTTTTGAATGGAAAGGTGGGGACAGGGAAAAGACTAAATGCACAGAGTAGGACTGAATGACTATCAATACATTTTCCTCCAAGGGTCCAAGCAGAGTGAAGGTTAGCACTGGGGACCAGTCAGGAGACCTGGGATCTTGTCCCATTTCTGCCACTGATTCCCTATGACCTTAGATGATTCCGGCTGGAGAGCAGGAATTCCTCTATGTGTGAAGTGAGACTAGTAAACCTTTCTCCTCCTCCTCTCAGGATTTGGTTGTGACAAAGAGCTTCGGATACACGAAAGGGATGGCTCTGAGATGGGGGGAAGACTGGTGAGGTCCACAGGAGGCCATTTCAACCCCCTTCACTGTAACTAAGGGAGGCCAGAGGGTGGGGAGGTGGTGGTGGTGCAAAAGGCAGATATGGCATGGGTAGACACAGAGGTCCACTGGAGAGCAGGGAGTGGCATTTTGGGAAAAGCACACTATGCAGAAAAAGGCATACTATAGTATAATCCCCCGCAAGTAGTTCTGTTTAAATTGTTGAAGAAGTAATAGAGCTTGGAGTCAGAAAGTTTGGGGTTCAAAACTTGGTTCGGTCAATTCTTTTGAGTACTTGGGTAAGTTCTACAATTGTGAACCTCAGTTTATTCCTTTTAAAAATGGAGATAATAGCACCAGCACTCATAGTGGGCTGTATGGATTAAATGAAACACATGTAGAACAGCCAGCTATGATGAGCGCCAAAATAATGTTAGCTCCTCTTCTTCACCCCCTTTTCCTGGCTTCGTCTCTTCTGCCACAGTAGCTCCCAACCCTGTCCAGTTTAGTTTCTTTGAGTGGCAAGTTTCTGAACGGCCTCCTGGCTGACAGATGTTTCTAACTAGCCCCACTCTAATCTAGCTGGGGACACACAGGCAGAGATCCTGGGAGCAGGACAAGCTGGAGGACATCTACTTTGTGGACATCAGGAGAAATCAAAACCACTGCTCTGGTAGGGCGGTTGACTTGGCCTTTGCTGACTTTTTAATAGGAACTCTATGTACACATTGAAAAAGTGTCCGCCTAATTGTTAACTTTCTTCTTAGAGGCTAAAAACTGTTACACACATAAACCACAATCTCTGAATCATCTCATCCTGTTTCGCAACAAAGGAAGTCATCATTCATTGTGACATCATGTTGAGGGGCCAGGAAAAGATGTGATGTCACAACAAAGGACAGTTGCTTGATGTGTGATTAGTGCGGGGGTAGGGCAGCGAATGGTTTACAATTCACACACAAATTCTAATCCACAGTCTGTAATTTGAGGATTGGGTCTCGCTATCTGGGTGGAAGCATACTTACTTCCTTTTTTGATAAGGGAGCATTTAGCTTTTGAACCCCACAGAAGTTCCTAACATAGAAAATTATGTTCTCAAAGCCAGTACTGAATTATCAAAGCTGAGGGAAGGGGAGCTGAAGAGAGGTTAGACAACCTGGGGTCCAAGTGGGTCAAAGTGCTCTCCATCCCCCACACCTGGCCAAGCCTCTGGGGACCAGTGACTTATTTGCCTCGAGGTGAGGGGAATCCTTTTTCTATCAAGCTGCAGGGGTAGCCTCCTTCTTCAGCCCCTTCAGCCATGGATACAGCTGCCACTATATTCAAGCCAGTTATCAAGAGGTCTACAAGGAGATCAGACTACTCCTGTCACTAGTGAATGAACATGTCTCAGTAAATTAACACACCTCTTCAGCCCATTTCAGCAGCCCATGTTTGGATTTTAGGCCCTACTGGATTCTAAACAGTCATCACAGGGCGTGTGAGGGTGATTGGGACTGGAAGAGATAAGAAGAAGGGACAAAAACGCCTTCAGGGCCAGGCCGTTGTGGCTTCAGTTATCAGCAGTCTGGATCTGGCATTTGGAGCGAAGCCTTCAGACAGCAGCATTCTTACCTTTCTGCGAACGGTGCACCGGTGGCACATCCACTCCCCAGGGGGCAACATCTCTTCGCTCAGTGGAGGGTTGCTGCGGAAAGACAAGCGCACAACTAAGCGGCTCACCCACCAACGCCGAGGCGCAACGCCGCATGGTGCTCAACTTGCATTCTGCAGTTATCCATCTCTTATCCTTCAAAATGCTTACTTGGCCCCATTTAGAGTAACCTAAGGAGTGAGCATCCCTTCCACATCTTAGAAAGAGATGCCAAACCCAGAGCTATGAACACTGAACTGACAGGGAAAGATATACTGAACTGGTCTGGAGTATTGAAGAGTCATTCCCAAACTCTGCACCATGCTAATAAAATCACAGGGAGAGAGGTTCTCCACTGCCTTTTCAAAGTCAGCCAGTGGAAGTCCACGATCTTCCACCTGCTGTTCAAAGCTGTCTGTCACAGGGTCCTCTTCCATCTTCCCAGGCCCCTTTTGGGAACTTTTCCCCCTAGTTAAACTGAAGACTTGCCATTTCTTCCTCTAAAATTCTTCCCCCTGAAAGCTATGCCTATCAAAACCCTATTCACCCGGCAGGGCCTGCCTCAATCAGCCTATAGTAGATGAAAGATGGCTACAAATTCTCTGCTACCCTTCCACCCAGGAGCAGCCCATCTCCTTCCTCTGGAATCGCCTTGTTTTTTTCTGACCACACCTTGCGGCTTGCAGGATCCCAGTTCCCCAGCTAGGGCAGGGATTGAACCCGTGCCCTCAACAGTAAAAGTGTGGAGTCCTAACTACTGGATCACTGAGGCATTTCTCTTGTGACTTGTTCTGACCAACAGAATGCAGCAGAGGTGACAATGTAGGAACTTCCATGGCTGGGTCTGAAGAGCCCTATAGATTCCATTTTTACACGCTTGGAATATTCCATCTCAGAGCCTCGCTCTCATGCTGAGAGGTCACACAGAGGAGACTGCAGGCACTCCAATCAGCTCCAAGTCAACAGCCAGCACCGACTACTGCTACAGGACTGAGTCATCCTGGATCATGCCAACTCAGCGGAGCCTCCAAATAACCACAGTCCCAGATAACAACTGAACAGAAAAACCACCCAGCTGAGCCTGGTCAACATGCAGATTTGTGAGAGATAATAACTAGGTTCTGTTTTAAGCCACTGAGTTTTGGGGTAGTTTGTTACCAGTGATAGGTAACTAAGCACACAACTCCTCCACACACTCTTCCCAGACTACTCAGACATCCTTCTTATGCCTTCCCTGTGTGACAATGCTCTTACTTCTTTTATCAGAGGAATCAAGACAAGGACTGGATCTCCTTCCCTCTTTGTATCTTTACAATAGAGAGGCTGCATAAACAGTAGTCACTCGGTAAGTCAATACTGAATCAAAATTATAGCTGTGGAGGGTTGGTCTTACTGATTCTCCAGATCATTGATTTCCATTAAGGTTTATAAGAATCATATGAAACTTTTAAATTCTTAGGAGGGTCACATTTATCATGTCTCTATAGCAATGGTTCCCAAAGTGCGGTCTCCAGACAAGCAGCATCAGCACCATCTGGGAACTTACTAGAAATAAAAATTCTGTCCAAAAAGATACATGCTCCCCAATGTTCACAGCAGTGCTATCTACCATAACCAAGATATAGAAGCAACCTAAATGTTCATCGACAGATGAATGTGTAAGGAAGATATGGTATACATATACAATGGAATATTACTCATCCATAAAAAACAATGAAACACCACTTGCAGCTCAGTGAAGTCAGAGAATGACAAATTGTCATTTATCACTTATATGTGGAATCTAAAAAATGACACAAATAACTTACTTAGAAAAAATACTTGCAGACATAGCAAATTTATGGTTACCAAAGGGGATAGCAGTGGAGGAGGGTAGGGTCGGGGGAAGATAAATTAAGATTTTGTGATTAACACACATACACTGCTAAATATAAAGTAGGTAAACAGCAAGGACCTACTGTATAGTGACGGGAACTATACTCAGTATCTTGCAATAACCTATAATGAAAAAGAAACTATGTGTGTGTATGTATGTATAACTGAATCACTTTGCATACACTTGAAACACAACATTGTAAATTAACTGTAATTCAATTAAAAAATTAAAAAGAAACACAAATTCTGAGCCCTTACTCTAGGTCTACTAAACTAGAAATTCTGAGACAGCCTCAGCAATGTGTATTTAACAAGCTCTCCAGGTGATTCTGCTCAATACCCAAGTTTGAAAACCACTGCTATACAGAACAAGGTTACATTTTGCTTAAGAAATTCCTACATTTGGCTCCTGGGATTCATCAACTTAGAATGGTGTGGAGGACATTTTTTTTCATAATATATGAAAAATGCTAAAAACAAATTATTATATATTTATATATATATATATATATATGCTATGGATATATAAGGACTCTTCCTCCTAGGCCTTAATGCTAGGCTGCTTTACCCTTTCTACCTAAAAAGCATTTAGCCTGACAAATTTTCCTAGCTCCTGCTTTGTCAACACATCCCTGGAGCCCTAAGCATACATGTCAGGATGTCCACCAAGCCCTCATAGCTCATTGCTTCCTATTCAGTTTCCCTGGTGGAATCTCAGGAGGATTCTTACCAGGAAGCAGAAAGAAAAAAGGAGGCACAATGGCCTACTGGGACAGGCCTTTGAGCCCTAGAGGACCACACGTGAATGTTACCTGTTAAGTTTCCCCTAGTTCTCTCCAATGTATTTCCTCACAGGCCATATCCAAACTAATGAAATGCATGTGTGTAATTTGCAAAGGCCTACAGACTCTGCTATGCTTCAGCAGCTGTCATATTAAAATTAACCCTGAAAGGGCTGTCATTTCTGATTCTGTTTTTTATCATTTCTTTTCATCTGCCTACTGGCTTTGTGTTTTGTATCAAGATAACCTACACCAAACATGTAAAGCAGGCAAGGGTGAGGCAAGGTGGCAGTGGCTTAGATTTTTTTACCAAGATGTGAATGCCCCGCTGGATGCTCTTCCTGCCTTCCTCAATCTATGTCTAACCCTGCTGGCAAAATAATTCTGCCACAATTCTAATCATGTCAGTCTCCTATTTAAAAGCCCTTCCATATCGCCCTCCAACCAAAAGGATAAAGTTCAAGCTCCTCAGTACTGCAGGCCAGGAATCTGCCCCTTCCCCAGCTCCATTAGTCTGGTGGCTCCCTACACAGCCCACACTGTTTCTCAACTCTGTGTCTCTCTCTGCTCATGCCAAAGCTGCTACCCACAACCACAAAAGCCGAGCCTCCCTCCAATCCTTATCTGGTGAACTCGTTATCTTCTGGAGCTCAAGTCAGGCATCATCTCCAGGAAGTCTCCTCTGACAGCCTGCGGTCCTCTATGGCACTTCTGGGGCACACTATATACTGAACTCTCAAGGACTCGAATCCTGCTCTCTGCCTCATTTACCTTTGTGTTGCCATATTCTGCATAATGTCTGGCACACACCAGGTACACAATGAAGCTTTAAAGAACTGGGGAACACAAAATGAATGGGCTTCTAAGAGTGAATGTAACTGCCCCCTGGCCAAAGTCAGGAAATGAGATGAGGCAATGTGGTTGGGTAGATACTTATTTTGGTAGTTAAATCACACATGAAATTACTTATGTTTTCTGTCACAAAACAATAAGAAGATATCAGAATCAAAGTCCATACCTGCAAGCCTAAACTTCATACAGAAACATCCTACTTAAATCCTCTTTAAACAATTTGACTTACCTTTCTTAACACAGGGGTAAAATACTTAAAATCCATACTAAGCAGCTCTCAAAAGTAGCTCCTGGTTGGCTTCTAAAGGATCACTTTTAGAGAGATCATGCTTAAGAACATTTCTCAGAATCCTAGATTATGGCCATGGGCTCCCCTTGTCTGCCCTGAAGTGTGGGATGAGGGCTGAGAGTTTAGGGAGTCGTGCAGGAAAGTCAGAGTGTTGTCTCCAGGATAAATATAGACATTTTAAAAAGTGAGGCCTTGCTGCTTTCTTAGAGACAGACATGCATCTTGAAATAAATTTGAAAATATGGTATCTAGAGAAGACAGTAATATCTGAGATGGGGATGAATAGGGAAAGAAGGTCTATGTTTCTCGAAAATGACCATCACAGTCGTGGCTGGAAAACAGGAATCACCCACCAAGCTTTCTCATGATGATGATTCTTTCCTCTTTGCTTTGAGCAATTCCTTTCAAGCTATTTGGAAGGCAGTTTTTATAAAAAGCTTTTTTTTTGGCCGTGCCACATGGCATGTAGGAACTTTAGCTCCCTGACCGGGGATTGAATAAGCCCCTCTGCACCGGAAATGTGGAATCTTAACCACCGGACAGCCAGGGAAGTCCTTAGAAGGCAGTTTTTCAACTCAGACATCTAGACAAAGATTCATGAAATGGCTCAAGGAAAAGACAGGCTGCCACTGGGGTAGGATAATGGGCTTAGAAACTAGTTCTGAAGATGCTGTTTTGCAAGCAGACTAGTTTTGTTCTGTATCAGAAACAGTGCCAACAGAGAAAGGATTCCAGGGAGAAAGGAGATTCTGCAGCCTCGGGGTTGCTCACACACACATCCTAGGACTCCCCTGCCTCATCCACCCATCCTAAAGCTCCTTCCCTCATTAGAACGGTATTCTCACAAGTTAAGCATGCAACTTTGAAACAATTATATGCATGCCAGAGTCTTTAAATCATAATACACCTGTCAAGAAGAACATGGTTCCATCCCAGCTCCCTCTCAATCCTGTATATCAATGAAGACAGGGTGCTGAAGGCCATCCTCTATAGAAGGAAATGATTAAAAGTTAAAGTCAGGTAATGCTGAAATTATCAAAGTTTCTGCTGCTCAGCAGTAAAAACCATAAAAACACTACCGTGAGCCAGTGCCGCTTGTAAAGACATCAATGTGCTTCCTAATCACTACGCTTAGAAACAGCAGAGTGATAATCTCATTTTACATCTACTGTATTACGGTTCACAAAGTGTTTTCACAGATGCTCTTATTTGATCTTCACCATCAAACTGTGAAAATTCTTACTCCCATCATACAGGTATCTCCCAACTCATTTGTCTAAAGCTATGGAGTCAGAAAGCAGCAGAATGAGAACCAAAATAAGCTTCCTGGTTCTTCCAAATCTTAAGCCCAATCTGTTTTTAGGAACCTTTGCGAGTTCTCTTATTTCTGGGGAACACAATGGAATATCCATCACAGTAACTTCCTCAACCACAAGGTCAAGCATTTCCCTCTCCATTAGTCTTCATTTATTATTGAGTTCCCATTGCTTCCTAACCAATGCCACACTGGAGGTATCATGCTGGAGAAGGACACAAAGCAAACCAGTTATGACCTACCCCATCAAGAAACTCAGCCTCTAGGGAGAGAAGACCAGAGTCACTCATCTACTCAACTATTTACTGGACACCATGTTATGCTTCCCAGGCAGTGCAGTGATAAAGAATCCGCCTGCCAATGCAGGAGACACAAGAGACACATGTTCCATCCCTGGGTCGGGAAGATCCCCTGGAGGAGGAAATGACAACCCACTCCAATATTCTTGCCTGGAAAATTCCATGGACAGAGGAGCTTGGTGGGCTACATACAGTTCATGGGGTTGCAGAGTTGGACATGACTGAACTCTCTCACACCTCCCCCCACCATATTATGCTAGGCAATGTACTAAGTGGCAAGACTTCAGAAAGGGTCCTTGCTCTCAAGTATCACAGTCGAGAGGCAACGTGAAAAAGACAGATGGTATCGAGACCACAATCAACCAACTACAAACTGCTTCTTGGCATATAGACCTATGTAAGACTCAACTATTCATGGATCCCAGACAACCCAGAGCCTCAGCAGTTTGGTCTTTTGTACCTGAAGGTAACAGTGGCCCCTCCTTGATTCTTTCTACATCTCAACAACTGCTATTCAGCGAATGGTAATTAAGCCAGTGAGCTTCTAGAGATGACGAAGTTGAGGATCTTGAGGAGTTCATGAGGAGACTAGTTTTATTTATTTTTTTAATTTTATTTTTTGGCCATGCCAGGGATCATGTGGGATCTTAGTTTCCTGACCAGGGATGGAATTCATGCCTCCTGAAATGGGAGCACAGAGTCTTAACCACTGGACTGCCTGGGAAGTCCCGAGACTATAGTTTAGAAGAAGGTGGTATGTTTCGGTATTGCAACAACCTACCTGATAAAGGAAGGTTCTGGGAGTGGAGACATTTCCCTGGGAACAGAGACTGAAGTCCACCAAGCATACAGTGGTCCACCAACCACTTTTAGGTTCCTTCTGAGAACTAAGTCCTGGGAAGAAAGGTGAGCCCTGGAAAAGTCGTGTTGTGTCATGAGCTGGCTTGTCTTGGAAAACTGGTAGCTCTTTAGACAACAGGCCAAGGATCTTTATTTTCTGGCTTCAAAGAATATGGCCAGCAGTGCTAGAAGACAGGCCCCTTCTCCCCAGGACAGAAGGGTGTCCTGGGAGCATGGCGCTCTTACAGAATATCTTCCCATCTTCACAGCTATGGATGTTTCCTTCCAGATCATTTGTTAAAAAGCAATTATTGCAATTACTGGCAGAAAGCGACTGTTCACTGCTCCTCAACTTGCTATTTATTTTAACCACTACCTGATCTTGAAGACATTGTAAGCTATAAAATACTTCACAACAATGGAGCTTTAAATCTTCAGAGATTGTACAACTGAAGAATATGCATCTCACAGAGTAGCTCTCTGTGAGGCCTGAGAGGGCCTATAAAGTGTTAACAGTAACTTTAATTGCACACAAGCCAATTAAAGAGCTGGTCAAAGGGGCTTCCCTGGCAGTTCAGTGGTTAAGAATCCGCCATGCAACGCAGAGGGCGCCAGTTTGATTCCTGGTCCGGGAAAACCAAGCCTGTATGCTACAACTGCTGAATCCCACGTGCCTGGAGCCCGGGTTCTGCAACAAGAAAAGCTACCACAGAGAAGCCTGTGCACTGCTACTAGGGGAAGCCCACGTGCCACAACGAAGACCCAACACAGCCATAAACTAAAAAAAAAAAAAAGCTTCCCAAAGACATTAATGATTTCACGTGAAAACTCCTAAACCTCTGCTGCGGGACTCTAGCATCTAAACTCCCACAAACAAATCAAATGATGTACCTCTGTTGCTGAAGAGGGTGTCTAGATTGGTCTATTGAAAAAACCACAGACATACACCCCTCAGCTAACTGTAATGCCTGCGCTGGGTCAAAGATTCAAAGTCCAGAGCCAGATGATCCCAACTTACAGCTAAAGGATGGAAGAAGCCCAGTTTTAATTTAGAATGTCTCTTTCATTCACTAATGAGGCAGCAGCTCACCACTGCAGGTGGAAGATGTTGGTAGTGTCATGGTTCTTGGCTCTCTAATTAAGAGGATCTATTTCAAGTCATATACCAGTGCGGTTGATCCCAGTCTAACCTCACTCATCTCCCTCGCCTATTAATACATGTGAACCTGCCCAACATTAACATTTACTTCAGATTTAGTCGCTACCAGCGGGACCTGTTGCTCCATAGCTCTGTGCTAATTATCCATCCAGCACAAGCAGTTTTTCAATATAGAACTGGAAGGGAGAGGGGGAGGGGATCGAGAGAACAAAGGGAGGAGGGGAGAGGTGAAGGGAGACAGGGAAGCAGAAAGACTGCCTTTTATTTCAGAGATCTCTTTTTTGCATCACAACATGCAGATAAAAATGGTATAGGGCTCTGGACTTTTTTTTTTTTAATATGTTGTTTCTGATGTATGGCTTGCAAATGTCCATCCAGCTAAGTGACACTGACATTTTAAAACTTGAACCAAAGGCAGTCGGAGAGACATGAAAATATCACCTAACCAAATTAAAAGCTTTGGTGTCTGTCTTAAGACAAAAGGAAGCAGGTGGACGAAGAAATACTTAAAAAAGAACACACTCCATTTTCTCTCCCCGGACTGACAAAATATTCTATGTAATACACATAGGAACACTGTTCAAACAGCCTTTCTGCACACAATACACCAGCAGCCTTCCACTTGGTTCTCTTCTAAAAAAGGTCAGTCAAGTGAACTGGTTAGGGTCCCTCCTGTCAGAACCCATCATTCTCCAGGAATCAGAAGCTCTCCAGCCCCACAAATGGTCATTTCAGTTGAAATAAAATATCAGACTAAGAAAGATTTCACTGCCTGCAGCCCCCTTCCCCATCATCTGTATGTCCCCTCCCCTTTTTGGGGTGGTGGTGGTGTGGGGTGTTCAGCCAGCAAACAAAAGCACCGAGCGGTTCTGATTTTTAATTTCACAGTTCAAGGGTCTCATCCATCCACGTGAGGTCCACTACCAGATAAAAATCCTGCATTTATATTTAACGGCATTGTACAAAGACCAACTGCTGAGACAATACATGCTCAGAACAGGCCTCCTCTCTCTGACCGGCCCTGCTGCTCTAGGCCAGCTCAGGAGATGTGTCGGCACTAGTCAAAACGGGATCGCTGACAGGACCATAGCCGTGTCTCAGCCTCCCAGCAGCCATCTTGATCTACAAAGGCATCTACCCGCATAGAAAACAAGCCTTTTATAAACTGAAATCAGTTTCTGTCCTGGAAAAGCTAAGAGGTGACGGTTCAAGTTTAATTTAAAAACATCTGTTTAAATTAAAAGCTGTATTAATCATTCCTCAATTTACTGGTCTGTGTTTTGAAGGAACAAAACTTAATGAAATTTAAATGTCAGAAGAAATAGTAAGCTTCCCCTGGACACTTGTGTGGGCATTAGCTGTTCCCTTTACGGATGGCCTACCTTTCAAAGGCAGGAAAGATGGCCACACTGAAGGATACTGAAGAGATGAAGTGGAGAGAAAGTTCATGGGGTCCCTGAACCTTAATTTCTTCCTCTCCTTTATCCCAGCTACTGACTCAAATACAGCTAATGCCACAAAGTACATAAAAAGTACACGCACTGCTGGTTTTTTCATGCAGAGCCTCAGTGGCTGTGTTAACAAGGAGGCCAATGCAGTGCCAGACCATTACAAATGCCCCATTGAGAAACTTAGCTAGTTGCGTCACTTCCACAGGCATATAATCCTTTCAAACTAGCTGACTGTGCCCCCCAATTTTATTGCCTTCTATGTAGAGCTTCACTGGCCATCCTCCCAGTGAAGGACACCTGGAGAAGAGGATTACAAGTAGTGCAGGGCAAGGAGGAGGTGGGGCAGACCACCGACAGTTATACCAGGTGTTTGCCTCTGCTACCTTCTCTACAAGCCGAGCCCTGGTGCCACAGGACCCGATCTATCACTGGTGTGGCTGTTCTTGCAATCCTGGCTTCTCTACAATGGAAAATGAGCCAGCTGCAAACATTTTAAAAATGGGCTTCATTCATTCACCTAATGATGGCTGCTGGAGTCCACTTGTTTTAAAAACAGTCGATATTCTGGCCTCAACAGTCACTTTTTAATAGTCTCAGGGAACATTCCATGGGAAAGTAGAACAATTTTAACTGTGTATTCCATAAAAGTCTCCGAGGTATGGAAAACTGGGTACTGTTTTGTGGTCAAATGTCAGTGGACGACCAAGAGTACCAGGCCACACTCTTCTTGTGAACACAGCTCAGGGAATCTGGAAGAGTTCACATCTTACAGATACCGGGCCTAAAATTCTATAAAGGTTGGGAAAACTAAAAAACAGTGTAACATCTTAGATGTATGGAGACCAACTATTTGAAATCCAGCTAAATGTGGAGAGCAGGTTTCTACCCATGGCCCAGCTGCTCTTCCCCAAGAAGGATTTCTGCTTCATTTACTCTCCTCTGACAGGGTCTTCTTTTTTTTAAAAAAAAAAAAAGGGAAGGAGGCAGCATAAAGCTACCATTTGGGCTGAAACAGCACAGGACTTATTCCCCTCTTCTTTGACTCTGCCACTTGCCCCTCCCCCAGTTTCACTTAGAAACCTCAAAGCTCCCCGCCCTGCCCGGCTGAAGTAATCTCCTGGGCACGCTGTCAGACTGTGCTGTCGTGGTTTGATGCCACAGCTAAGTGCTGACTTGGGCTTCTGAAGCCTTCCAGTTATACCCCTGGTGACCTATTTAGGAGCTAAACACACTTGTCAGAGACAGCACCATGATTCTTCCTTTCTGCCCACTGTTCTCTCAGATGGTCCCCAACCAAAGAACAATCACCCTAAAGGCCTGGAAGTGTGCACACAAATGGTAAGACTTGTGGAAAGCTTGCATGCAGCAAGCATACAGGCCCTGGACAGGAGTTCTTTCCTGTGACTTAAATAACCAGCAGACATTTTTCTTACTTCAATGCCACAAACTGCAGCCCAAAGTCAAAGATGTCTGATATCATGGAGTCAGGTGTCAGAATTACCTTGAGTTAGATGACTAAGTGTCATCTCTGCCAGGCAAAACTGAGAGGACTACCGAGGAGGGATAAAGCAAACACAGATAATAGAGCAAAACAACATCAATATCAGCATCAATAAAGGTCAAAATTAGTGACAGAATTCTCCCTACACTTAAGATGGTCTTTCATAAAAATGGTAAACAAGGTCAAGGAAAGTTAAATATGGCCAACCCAGGTAGAGGACTATGAAATATTACAGGTTTAGACACATTTAATGAGATTCACGTAGTAAAATTTTCACAACGTATTTTGACCAATAACTGATGATTGTTCATGGAGAAAGTTCACCGTAGAGCTTCTCCCTAGTGTTTTCAGAGCTTCGTGAAAACCAGGAATCAGGAGAACTCTGACAGTTAGTGAACATGGGAATTAAAAAGCTTCCAGCTCATCGCAGGAGCCCATGGCTGGTAGAAAGAACAGGAGCAGCTCCACACTGCCCAAATTTGTAATGCAGAGACTTTTCTAAACTCACTCAAAGTTCCATGCATTTCATTAGCTTTTCTGCTCTGTTCTTTGCACAAATGCAGACAGGGGAACAAATACCCAGCATCCTTCTGAGGATCACAGCTGGATAAAAGCCTGTAAAATGTATTGGCACTGCCTCAAATTTAACCTTGCTAGCAATTCTGAGGTACCCCGACTCCTGCCTGGCCTGGAGGTACAGTGATGTCTTTGGCCTATGGATAAATTCAAATCCCACAGAATCTTCTCCTGTTTTGTGCTGTGCTGTATTCAGACGTGTCCAGCTCTTTGCGACCCCATGGACTGTAGCCCTCCAGGCTCCTCTGTCCATGGGACTTCCCAGGCAAGAATACTGGAGTAGGCTGCCATTTTCTTCTCTAGCCAATCTTCCCCACTCAAGGATCAAACCTCCACTCTTGCATCTCCTGCACTGGCAGGCAGATTCTTTACCACTGAGCCACCTGGGAAGGCCCCTCTCCTGCTCACTTGAGTTTGCTTCAAAAATAGCCTTATACAAGCCCAAAGCAGTGAGAGAGACCAATGTTAGGTTCAGGCATTGACACTCTACCCCGTAACTAAGGCTTTTGTCCTTTCAGACCAGGAAGCATTTCCTGGGAGATACCCTGGATAATTTGTCAGAAAATAGGGGAAGAGCAAAGATTAAACACCCAAGCTACTAATACATAGGAAAGCAAACGTAATTAGGGAGAAAGGAACGGTCACTGTGTTTGTGTTAACAAAGGTACCATCCACTTCAAAGAACCCAGACATCATTTCTGTTACCCAACCAGTGTTTATCTTTGCACCTCTTTCATTTGTGACACCACTAAGTATTATGCAACAGTGAGCAGAGGAGATGGGTCAGTCTCTGGTTTTTAACTAGTTTAGTGAGCACTGAGTGTAGGATTGCAAAAGGGAAAGGAGTGTAGTTCTCTGAACGAGTGAGTCAAGTTTTTCATTACTTAGAAAATGTCATCAATCTGCAAGGTATACCTGGAATTTGTTTATTGTGAATTCAACAAGAGCTGTGTGTAACGGCCAAGCCTCTTTTCGGTGATGGGTCACATCAACGGTTTCTCCTTTTATCAGTGTCCAATACATCCCTCAGTGTCTTTTGCCTCCCATACAAAACTTCATCTTTAGAAAAAAGACCAAAAAAAAAAAAAAAAGACTTCAACTTTATTCTTATTTGTTGAGACTAGATTTAGAAAAAAAATTAAGGCTTAAAGGATGAGGAATTTGATATCTGGAAATGGCAGGCAGAAAAAGGAGTCACCTTCTTATTCTTCTTAACTGTTCTTGAGTCATGGGAAAGGCAGTCAGCTAATGACCTGTGCATGCGGCCTGGGCACAGTGACAAATCTGCAACACCAAAGTGCCTTTCTAAAATTTGGTCTAGGACTTGCACTGAATACAATGTCCTCCTCTTGCAGGAAATTGGCAGAGGGACAGCTGTACTCCTGTCCTGTCTCTTGGGAGGCTAGCATTATGCAGAGGTGCTCTCAGAAGTGTCACTCATTGAATGGCAATGCAGCTGGCCCACGCTGTACTTCCTAGGGGCTTCAAGTCAAAGGAAGAGCAGTGGAGGGGGGAAGACAAACTTTCCCCCCCTGCCCAATGCCTGAAAACTCTGGCACTTCAAAACTAGAATGCACCTCCAGGAGCTTGTGCTGCATTATCGTAGGAAGTGCCACCATAACCTCGACCAGCATTTTCTACCCGGTTGGCCTGCTTAGCTACACACCATGCGCTGGGGGTGGGACACGAAAGCTCAGAGATAGATTTTAAAACTCTTACCCAGAACCCAAACAAATAACAATAACTTCATCTATTTACTATTGTGATAGCAACTTGGAGAAGAAAAAATATACCCGTTTCTGTTAAGAAGCAGGACACCTGCATTTCTAGAGTACAAAAAAAAACACCCCTCCTGGTTTCTCTTATCACCTACATAAAACCTTCAAGCAAACAGTCTCTGTGTGCTGTCTCCCAGTTTACTGCTATCTGGGCTTAGATATAAAGATACATATAAACAGGTGAGGAGTTCACTGCAAGGTTCGAACCAACTTTTTGTTCTCGTTAACTGGCATCAAAAAGCTCACTAATTCATCTATAGTTATGTCCACCCCAAGGCGGTTACCTATCAAACTGAGGTGATTAAAATCTTCCTCCTTAAACCAGGGCCCTCCATGTATGAGAAGTGCCTGTACACAGAAATTTTCTATCATGGCTGGTGGGACACAGGTGGTAGATTTTTTTTTATACATCTTCCATGGTAACTTCTAGCTTTACTTTTCTGCTAAGAGTGGTCACCCAGAAAAGGTAAAATAGCAATATACCAAAGCATTATAAGGTTCCCTCTCCTGAGACACATCATCCTGAGTTCATGCAGAAAAATCCTTTACTTACTGTCTCAACATAGACAACATAGGCAAAGACATTAAAGCGTGCTTAAATCAACCATCTTTACTAGGTAAAAGTTAAAAAATAAGAAGATAGGGGAAGTGAAAAGACAACCCATAGAATGGGAGAATACTCGCAAATCATATATCTGACAAAGGACTTGTATCTAGAACACATAAAGAACTCTCACAACTCAATAATAAAAATACAAATAAAATCAGACAAAGGATCTGAAAGACATTTTTCCAAGAAAATATACAAATGATCAAGAAGCACACTAAAAGATGTTCAATATCGTCAGCCATCAGGCAAATGCAAATCAAAACCACAGTGAGATAGCATGTCATACCCATAGGATGGCTTTAATCAAGAAGACAAGTAATAGCTACCACTGAAAGGGATGTAGAGAAACCGGAGCGCTCACACAGTGCTGATGGCAACGCAAAATGATGCAGCCACTTGGGAAAATAGTCTGCCAGCTCCTCACAGGTTAAATATAAGAGTTACCATATGACCCAGTGATTTTACTCCTGGGTATATACCTAAGAGAAATGAAAACAGATGTCCACACAAACGCTTGCACTCAAGTATCTATAGCATGATTATTCACAACAGGAAAAAGAAGAAATAACCCAAATATCCATCAACTAATGAACGGACTTAAAAAATATGGTGTGTGTGTGTATACATATATAAAATATGGTAGTCATACATAGACTCGTTTGCAGCCATAAAAAAGAATGAAGTACTCACAAATCTTAGAAGGACGAACCCCGAAAACTCAGTGAGCCGTTTTGAGTACCACTTGTACTTCTACTCAAGAGCTTAATAAAAAAGTGTTTCATGCAACACACAGTAGTGACTATTTGAATTCCTCTTCAGTTCAAATTAAATTTATCTGGCTTTTAAAAAATTCTCTTGGAAACACACTTGATTAAGAAATTTAAAAAGACCAAGATGAATCTCACCTCCAAGATTAAAATGAAGGCAGTACCTAAATATGACTTTTACACATTTAAACACGTTAAAAAACAAACAAACCAACCAACCTAAAAACCCCAATGCCAAATAACTCATTTACAAAGGCCTCAAACAGTCCTAACATACTAGTAGAGCCCATCTGTAAAGTACTTTGAGAGCCTTAAAGAACAGCATGAAATTGACATTTGGTGAGTAAACATCTCATCCCAAGTATTATCCTTATATTTTTATTTACTTATTTTTTTATTCTTATATTTTTAAACAGTGTTTATCTGTATCTTTGAACTACAGCACTCATTTCATTAGAATTGGCCCTTGAGCCCCACGTTAAGTTTACAAAACCTTTGGTAAAAATAAATGAAATAAATCTAAAAAAAAAGTAAAGTTCACAAAGCATGCACATTGAAATTGAGTTAAAGTTAAATGTTAGTGGAACCTCGATGTTTGAGTGGATCATTTAAAAACAATACTACACATCCATATTCCAACACAACACAGCAAATGCAAAAATAAACAAACATAAAATCAAATTAGGGTTGTTTTTTAAAGAAATCTTTTAGCCGTTCTGCACAGCATGTGGGATCTTAGTTCCCCCACCAGGGACTGAACCACATCCCCTGCAGGGGAAGCGACATTAAGCACTGATCTCCAGGGATGTCCCAGGTTTGTTTACTGTTGAATCGTTTTACTATGAGGGGGCAGAAGGGAGGGAGTTCAGATGCTGTCATCTCCAGTTCTTCAGTGCCAGGCTTCTGAGCATTCAGAATGTCAGAAACAAAAGATCTGTAAGATAACACTAAAATAAATGTATTTTAATTCACCACTTGCTTGATACTATTCTAACGACAACAAAAGCAGAAAAATCACCCCCTTATAAGTTCCAACAGTATATAGGCTTTCTACAAGGCAGTTTTCTACTGTGTGTGAAACCTTTCTTGTTATGACTCACTGAAAATTAAATATGCAAAACTCCAAGCTGAGCTTAGTTTTGCCTGTGCACAGAGACCTTTTTACTCTCATTCTTCGAAAACCTCGTTTTGGATCTTGCTGCCAACACCAGAGAGAGGAAAGCCGGCCAACAATTCCAAATATAACATGCGGAGGCAAATGCTACAGAAATCTGTCTGACGGGAAGCGACCATGCTGAGGTCTGCGAGGGAGATGCACTTCTCAACCAGACTGTTCTGGTCCCTCAGACTGTCTGCAACAAAATGCAATCAGAAGGAACTATTTAGGTTCCAGTCAGCCTCACTAGTGATGCCCTATGGTATTCACTTTGCTCCTGAGAACAATCCCATCATCTCAAACAGAAAGATGGGTCAGCTGCAACTAGAGCTCTAATGTTTTTTTTTAAGGCTAATTTTTAGGGACCAGTCCATGGAGATCAGTATTTTCAGAAAGCTCAACAATTATGATAAAGGTCAGGTTTATCAGGGAACACCTGAAAACATCTCTTCCTAGTTCTCTAAGGGCAAATTTAGTAATTCTTACCACCATTCTGAATAACTGATAAACCAGTTAAACCTGGATAAAATGGATTACCCTATTACTTAAACAAATATGAAGACATCAGCTCCTCAAGTTCAATTCTTCAGTGAGTCCAGGATTCTGAGCACAGGACAATCTATTCCCTCCACCAGAAGGTTATCAGAGAAAACCCCGAAACAGGGCTCCCGGTCTAATTGGGAAGAAAGGTTCCTCATACAGAGCACTGGCCCCTGAGAAAAGACAATTAAAACAGCTTATTGGACCAGTCAATTCCTCCAGTAGGTTATCTTAGAAAAATCCCCTGTGGTTATGGCCATGTCACTAAGCCCAGCAGGTAAAGTTCGCTTAAAATCACTTCTGGAGCATTTTACTAGATCCTGTTCACCGTGAGACAAGCTGGTCAGGCACCCCAGAGACTGAGAAAGAACTCGTCTCCCAGAGCTTTGAATGGAGACCCACAGCAGCACTGCGATTAAGACCTACAGAGTTTGCAAAACTCCATCTTCACTTTTGTACATTCTGTACAAGAGGAAAATCATCATTACTATGCTTATGTAAACAATCCAGTCTTAGCCAGTTCAAAAGGGAAGCAAGAGAGAACAGACACACCTCCTAACCTCACTCTCACATGACACAAATAAATGATAATGGGACAAATTACTGAGCACAATCAGGAATCAAAACTTTCTGACACTATTAACTGCTTGACCTAACTACTCGGGTTGAAACGGTTAAAGAAAATGGTTAAAGAAATACTTCTCCTGGGCTAGAAAGAGTGTTGGGTAGGAAGCAGTAAAGTGGGATAAACCTCACATGAAAGAAGGCTTCCTGCTTTGTAGCAGTGTCTACAATGTTTTGTGATTTTTGTAACTACTCAGATACATCAATGTTACATTCAGTACTGGCATCTTCAAAGAGGGAACTGGAGATGTGGAACAAGGGCTGTCTCATTTACTAGGATTCTCAAATCTCTGATTACCAGTTTCCATTCATGGTTTAAAAAAAAAAAAGTAGTCAATGAAATGCACAGTCTGAATCTCAAAAAGACAGAAGGAAAAGCACCTCCCTCTCTCCTACCAGCTAAAGTAGAACTGTTGTTACAACTTGACAAGACTTGGACTCATCTAGTGTAAAGATTCAGGAGTTAGGTTTTAGAGTTTAAAAGCCCAATCTCAGGCAAAACAGCACACTTTCCCCCTGCCTGAGGTTTTAAATAAACAATTTCAGCTTGATTAAACAAATGATAATAAAGAGCTTACAAAAGTCTCACTCAATATGGGAATCACCCTTCTTGGTTAACATTCACTTCATTCTAGAGGTAAAATATTAACCCATGTTTTAAATCAAGGCGTCTACAATTCACTCTTAGTATGTATCAAACACAATCACAAAACAAACAAAAGCAATAGGGAATAACTGGTAAGCAACACAATACCACCCAGTACAAATCTCTTCTGTGCTCAACAACAGCACAGGAAATGTGACAGGAGATGGCTTACACCTTATAGGAAGCAAAGGCTAAAAACCACAGACCCTTCCTGCTGGCCTTAGTCACTAAGCAATAAAAATTTTAAGGCCATCAGCAAAGATCCCTCCAGGATAATCATTTTTGTCCCTGCAACATTACAAGCCAAGATGGGGTGCTCTCCTGGGCAAAGGAATTTTGGGAATGGTAATGGGAGCTTCCTACAAAACTACTGACCACAGACTTAATTTGCCCAGTATCACTCATCTGTCTAATAAGCGTTGCCAAACCTGCAATTAGTACAAATACACAATAGGCACTATTTCACCAACCTAGGGGCGGAATGTGAATGAACTGTGTAGAGAGCTTAAGGAAAACCTCACTTTATGTTTTGTTTTGTTTTTTTTAAAGAGAATGTTAAAAATGGCAATATCAAAACCGGTGGGAACAAACGAAACAGCCCCTTTCTTTCCCGCTCTCTCCCCAGCCATCTCCTCTCTCAAATATCTGCCTCAGTCAACTGTCGCTGAACAGAACAAGAGCCATCCGAACAAGAAGTGATCGAGGTCCCGGCGCAGATGTGGGATTTTTGAAGAAGGCCGAGGTGACTTCTCCAGGCAGGAGCTGGAGTTTACACTCTTCTTGGTCGGATTGTTCTGGGCTGAGCTGGTGAGGAGGATCAAGCAGCGGGCGACTAACCCCTGTCCCTCCCTCCCTCTACGGTCTTTCCCCTCCCCTTGCGTTCACTAAGTGGGGGGAAGAAAAAGCGCCCGGCTTTCCAGCTCTCCGCTCCTTAAAAATGCCCTCGCGGAGCCAGCGCACACAGAGCCCCGGCAGCAAAGAATTCTGCAGAGAAGGGTTCGCCGATCCGGAGCGGAGCAGTGAAATCGGCGCCCAAGGGCAATTTTAATTGTCTAACCCGGCTCGATTTCCTAAGAGGCGGCAGTGCGGGGAGGGGAGGGAAGAGGCAGGCAGCTCCGACAGGCAACAGGGGCAAGCGGCGGGAGAGAAAGGGGACCCCAGCGGCAAGACCCCAGCTCCGGCCCCCGACGAGCTTCCGCCGAAAGGACTCCGAGGTTACCCCCACCGTTCCCCGGGAGACGTCTGCAAATCATATATGCAGCCAAAATGGCGCTGAGAATAAAAATATAATTTAAAGGCGGGTCGCCATATTGTAAACAGAGAAGCAGAGCAGAGGCGGACTCAGAGACACCCTCCATGATTTCTTCCACGACCGGGAGCGCCCGGGTGCCAGGTCCCTCAGGCCTGGACCAGGGCAGCTCCTGCGGCTGAGGGCTCCCGCGCACCCACCCCGAGGACAGCCCATCCCGGCAGGAGCCCGAGGGCGGCGGGCGGAGGGGCGGGCGGCGAGCGGCGCAGGGCCCGGAGCTCCTCCCCTTCCTCCCCCGCCCCGCCGGCCGTGCCCCGCCGGCTCCGTCCCGGCTCCCCAGCGACTTCCAATCCCAGATGGGGCACTCCGCACTCCTCCCCACCCCCACCTCGGGGTCCGGACCTACGGCTGCTCCTCCCCCTCAAACGGCCGGATCCGGGCCGCACCTGGGGGCGGGGAGGCGCTCGCCCCAGCGGCTGCAGAAAGCTAGCGGCTGCAAGCGCCCGTTATCTCGGCCAGCAGGGGTAGGCCGGGTGAAGGAATGTGCCGGGAAGGGTCCGCCAAGGGGCTCCGGAGGGGGTCCCCAGACCTTACCAGCACTGGAGATGGAAGGCGGCCGGGCAGTGGTCACAGCACAGGAGGTCCCCACCTTCTTTGCAGCTATCGCAGCTGTCGTGGTTGGTGGCCCTGCCGCTTCTCCGGGGCTCCTTCTCAGGCTTCCGACTCCGCTTTTCGGCCTCGTCCGTCTTGGGGGGAGCCAGCAGAGCTTGGATTTGCTGCACACACATACAAATGGCGTGTGTGCACACTCGGAGCTCCCGGGCGGTCCGTCGCCCCCCCGGCGCGGCTTCTCCGTCACTCACCCCTCTCCCCCCTTTTGTCCTTCTTCCTCCCATCCAGGCTGCTCCCAGAACCTCTTAGCCCCCGGAACCAGGGGGAGCCCACCCTAACCGCGTTCCTGCCGCACAACAACGAGCACCGCTTCTTCCAAATGGGGAGGATCAGAGTAGGGGGATGGGGAGAGGGTGCGCGGTTCCCTTCTCGCCACTTCCTTGTATGGACAGTGGGGGACTCCAAAGCCAGGCTCGGGAAAGGCCTGAAGCCCGGTACCCGGACGTGCTGGGGGAAGCACAAAGGGGCCGACAAGAAGGGGGTGGGGAGGCCCGCCGGTGCAAAGAGATGGAGTGGGTTGGCGCTTCGGGAGAGCGAATCGAGGTCGGCGGATAGGTGAAACTGCTGCAAACGTCCTCGGCGGCTGCGCTCAGCCCCCCGAGTTGCAAAGATGGGAGGGAGAGTCTCGGTGAGGTAGAGTCCCCCCCCCCTCATAAGGTCTTGTATGTCTTCATAGAACCATTCAACTTCAGCTTCTTCAGCATTACTGGTCAGGGCATAGACTTGGATTACCGTGATATTGAATGGTTTTCCTTGGAAACGGACAGAGATCATTCTGCCATTTTTGAGATTGCATACAAGTACTGCATTTCAGACTGTTTTTGACTACGAGGGCTACTCCATTTCTTCTAAGGGATTCCTGCCCGCAGTAGTAGATATAATGGTCATCTGAGTTAAATTCACCCATTCCAGTCCATCTTAGTTTGCTGATCCCTAAAATGTCAATGTTCACCCTTGCCTTCTCCTGTTTTACCACTTCCAATTTACCGTGATTGATGGACCTAACATTTCAGGTTCCTATGCAATATTGCTCTTTACAGCATGAGACCTTGCTTCCATCACCAGTCACATCCACACCTGGGTGTTGTTTTTGCTTTGGCTCCATCTGTTCATTCTTTCTGCAGTTATTTCTTCATTGATCTCCAGAAGCATTTTAGGCACCTACCAACCGAAGGAATTCATCTTTCAGTGTCCTATTTTTTGTCTTTTCATTCTGTTCATGGGGTTCTCAAGGCAAGAATACTGAAGTGGTTTGCCATTCCCTTCTCCAGGCAGAAAGGCATGTAAGACAAAAATTCTGTTTTCTTGGCTTCAGTAAATATAAATCAACTAGTAAACTTCTAGTTTTGCTACTGGGAGTTGGACACGACTGAGAGACTTCACTTTCACTTTTCATTTTCATGAATTGGAGAAGGAAATGGCAACCTACTCCAGTGTTCTTGCCTGGAGAATCCCAGGGATGGGGGAGCCTGGTGGGCTGCCATCTATGGGGTCGCACAGAGTCGGACACAACTGAAGCAACTTAGCAGCAGCAGCAGCAGCAGCAGCAGCATCCATATAAACTCAACAGCTGAATTTTAAACTCAGTAAGATAAATAATAACCAGTTGTGGGACAGTCACTTAGCCGTTCTGAGAAAAGCATCTTCACTGGTTGGGGCCTTCCCTGCTACCAGTTATGGCATCCATTTTTAAAGTTGAACCAAGGGTTATAGGTGATTTGTTATTATGCTTCATAATTTCATGTAGCCATGGCATATTCATTAGGAGCATAGGTTGAAGCCAGCTGGCCTGAGTTTGAGCCTTAGCTCTTCACAAGTATTGTCCACGTGATGTCCATCATGGGCTGGGCTATGATCTATTCATTGGCAAGCTGAGGATGACAATGGCATCTACTCCATGAGATGTATATGAGGACTGAATGGGTTATGATATATGAAAGACTTGGAATAAAATACATGTACAAAAGAGGGCCTATAAGGTTAGCTATTATATTATTATTATGTGTATCATACATGTATCATGTTACACAGAAAAAAAGACAATTTTTAAAAATCTAAAAGTTGAACTACATATTGTTGCAACATTTTCTAGTTCTAAAAATATTCATAGTATATACACATTGGCCAACTCTGAGCCTTCCAAATTGACCTAGCACATGTGGACAAGCCCGGGGATGGGTGAAAATGCCCCATTGTGTTCCCGTGACTCTCTCCCCGATCCCTGGATGCTATCAGCCTCCTCTCAGCTGCCTGCTCAGCTTTCTCAGCTCACAAGCCTCATTGTGGGTCACTGCCATGGACTTTTGTCCATACATGGCTCAGGATAAGTGATTGGAGTTGGATTCCCAGTCCCACTACTAATTTGTGTGAAGGACCCCAGGTCTCAGGCTTCTAGTCTCATTAGCTGAAAAGAGTAGCACCTCCTGGGACCTATTCCTGCTCTGCTGGTCTCCCCCCTCCTTGGTCCCTCTCTGAAAGGTGAAAGGAAAGAAATAACATTTAAATCTTGTATTGGCAAATATGAATAGAATGGAGGTGATGTTTTAGCACAGGAAAGATCTTAAGGTGATAGGGAAATGTATTGGGTTAAGTTCAGCGTTAATGAAGTTAAATGAATGATGCTTATATAGTGTCTGGCACTTAAAGGATATTCAATAATTAATACTTTCCTGGTACACAGGATACCTAAATAATAAACAGGGTTTTTTCTTCTTTTTTTTTAAGCTTGATTAAATTATTTATTATCTCCAGGTAAAACTGGGAGGTTGGATTAGTTGATACCTAAGACAACTCTGCCTCAAAAAACAAACAAAAAAATCATCATGTAATCTCCCTTAAGCTAAAGTTTGATTATACATAAAGCTCAGAAATAAGAAACAATAAACATGTTTTCTCAGTTCATAACTGTTAAAATTGTGATTTATATATTTTCCCACCAGAGGGCACAATATAAAAGCCAATGACTGTGCAACTCCAGCTGGTGTATCATTTACCATATATAATTATTTCATTCTGTTGATTTTGCAATGGAGTTTCAGCTTCCTAGGTGGTGACAGTTGCCCCCTCCTGTTTAACATCCATTCTAATATAATCCACACTCCATTCTTCACATGTTTAAGGTTTGCCTGAGTCTGAAATCTGCAAATAAATTTACCAAAATGGCTTTTCACATCTGCTTATTGAAACAGACCTTTTTGAAGTTCCAATTCTTCTTTCCAATAGGCAAAAGATTGTAACTTTGAGATGAATTTGAAATTCAAACTTACAATAACACACTGTGTTGCCTTTAAACACTGCTAAAATCTGGCTTCAACTTGGCGTGGGTGTTTGGTTAAAAAGCAAAGGATGAAGCTTTATCAATTTGTTTTGTGCTGTGAATCTAGTTTATATGTAAATTCTTAGGACACTGAAAAAATACACATCCTTATCATGTTCTAAATAAAATCTAACCTTCAAAATTCAAATGTATATTCTTTAAATATAAAACATCACAATTTAAAAAAACTAATTTTCTGCTTTCTCAAAACATGTGTATATTTAATATAGTTTGAAAGGATTTTAACACATATAATAATAAGCTATGCATTAATCCTATCCTTCAAAAGGAACAGGTATAAAGATCATCATTAGATCTTTTAGTATATCTTCGTGCCTATTGTATAATTCTTTCCATTTCTTCAAATCAAATTTTGTTAAAAGGTTTTTTCCCCAGATCAGTCCTTGGTATTCACTGGTAGGGCTGATGTTGAAGCTGAAACTCCAATACTTTGGCCACCTGATGTGAAGAGCTGACTCATTTGGAAAGACCCTGATGCTGGGCAAGGTTGAGGGCAGGAGGAGAAGGGGATGATAGAGGATGAGATGGTTGGATGGCATCACCGACTCAATGGACATGGGTTTGGGTGGACTCTGGGAGTTGATGATGGACAGGGAGGCCTGGTATGCTGTGGTTCATGGGGTCACAAAGAGTTGGACACGACTGAGTGACTGAACTGAACTCTCGTGTCTGACTCTTTGTGACCCCATCGACTGCAGCATGCCAGGCCTCCCTGTCCACTACCAACTCCTGGAGTTTCCCCTAGTATTGAAATAATTTTCAAAGTGATTTAATGGACTTATACAGTGAAGTTGTAAACTAATAAGAAAACATCTGAACACCTGAAACAATCTGAACAGCTAGGCTGGTGATGAAAATAAATTATAAAGAATTATAAAATCAACTCTTCCATTCTAAGGAATGCAGTTTGTATAGTTTTCTCCTCTCTTCCTCAAAAGGACAGAGTAGGGATAATGCCATTTAAAATAAAAGCTATTTCCATAATTATAACTTCTCCTAGAGACTTTGAAGAAAAAAAGACTAAAATTCATAGTAATAAAACAAAAAGTCTCATAAATATCATTAGATGTTGAAACACAAAAAATTGAGAGGGGGATAATTTTCTAGATCAGATTTCTTTGTGGATCACAATAAACTGTGGAAAATTCTGAGAGAGATGGGAATACCAGACTACCTGACCTGCCTCTTGAGAAATCTGTATGCAGGTCAGGAAGCAACAGTTAGAACTGGACATGGAACAACAGACTGGTTCCAAATAGGAAAAGGAGTATGTCAAGGCTGTACTGGAGAAGGCAATGGCACCCCACTCCAGTATTCTTGCCTGAGAATCCCAGGGATGGGGGAGCCTGGTGGGCTGCCGTCTATGGGGTCGCATAGAGTTGGATACGATTGAAGCGACTTAGCAGCAGCAGCAGCAGCAAGGCTGTATATTGTCACCCTGCTTATTTAACTTATATGCAGATTACATCATGAGACAAGCTGGACTGGAAGAAGCACAAGCTGGAATCAAGATTGCCGGGAGAAATATCAATAACCTCAGATATGCAAATGACACCACCCTTATGACAGAAAATGAAGGGGAACTAAAAACCCTCTTGATGAAAGAGGAGAGTGAAAAAGTTGGCTTAAAGCTCAACATAGACACTTCTCCAAAGAAGACATACGAATGGCTAACAAACACATGAAAAGATGCTCAACATCACTCATTATCAGAGAAATGCAAATTAAAACCACAATGAGGTACCATTTCACACCAGTCAGAATGGCTGTGATCCAAAAGTCAACAAGCAATAAATGCTGGAGAGGGTGTGGAGAAAAGGGAACCCTCTTACACTGTTGGTGGGAATGCAAATTAGTACAGCCACTATGGAGAACAGTGTGGAGATTCCTTTAAAAATTGCAAATAGAACTGCCTTATGATCCAGCGATCTCACTGCTGGGCATGCACACCGAGGAAACCAGAATTGAAAGAGACACATGTACCCCAATGTTCATTGCGGCACTGTTTGTAATAGCCAGGACATGGAAGCAACCTAGATGTCCATCAGCAGATGAATGGATAAGAAAGCTGTGGTACATATACACAATGGAGTATTACTCAGCTATTAAAAAGAATACATTTGAATCAGTTCTAATGAGGTGGATGACGCTGGAGCCGATTATACAGAGTGAAGTAAGCCAGAAAGAAAAACACCAATACAGTATACTTACACATATATATGGAATTTAGAATGATGGTAATGATAAACCTGTACGCAAGACAGCAAAAGAGACACAGATGTATAGAATGGCCTTTTGGACTCTGTGGGAGAGGGAGAGGGTGGGATGAGTTGGCAGAGTGGCAGTGTAACATGTATGATATCATAAGTGAAATGAATCGCCAGTCCAGGTTTGATGCAGGATGCAGGATGCTTGGGACTGATGTACGGGGATAATCCAGAGAGAAGGTGTGGGGCGGGAGGGGGGAGGTGGGGGTCGGGATTGGGAGTTCATGTATACTCGTGGCTGATTCATGTCAATGTATAGCAAAATGAATACAGTATTGTAAAGCAAAACAAACTAAAAAATAAAAATTAATTAAAAAAAATAAAGCTCAACATTCAGAAAATGAAGATCATGGCATCTGATCCCATCACTTCATGGGAAATAGATGGGGAAACAGTGGAAACAGTGTCAGACTTTATTATTTGAGCTCCAAAATCACTGCAGATGGTGACTGCAGCCGTTAAATTAAAAGATGCCTGCTCCTTGGAAGAAAAGTTATGACCAACCTAGATTGCATATTGAAAAGCAGAGACATTACTTTGCCAACTAAGGTCCGTCTAGTCAAGGCTATGGTTTTTCCTGTGGTCATGTATGGATGTGAGAGTTTGGACTGTGAAGAAGGCTGAGCGCCGAAGAATTGATGCTTTTGAACTGTGGTGTTGGAGAAGACTCTTGAGAGTCCCTTGGACTGCAAGGAGATCCAACCAGTCCATTCTGAAGCAGATCAGCCCTGGGATTTCTTTGGAAGGAATGATGCTAAAGCTGAAACTCCAGTCCTTTGGCCACCTTATGCGAAGAGTTGACTCATTGGAAAAGACTCTGATGCTGCGAGGGATTGGGGGCAGGAGGAGAAGGGACGACAGAGGATGAGATGGCTGGATGGCATCACTGGCTCGATGGACGTGAGTCTGAGTGAACTCCGGGAGTTGGTGATGGACAGGGAGGCCTGGTGTGCTGCGATTCATGGGGTCGCAAAGAGTCAGACACAACTGTCAACTGAACTGAACTGAATGTTCTAAAGCAATATTTTATTTCCCCTTCAATATCAATGAATTTCACACCTTGGTAGGATTGTTGCTTCTACTGAGAAAAAAACATCCCTGAGTATGTTTGTCATTTTAGAAAGATTGAAAATTTTGAACACTTTCATCATAAGAATTTTATAAACTCATTTAAGAGAGAGCTAAGATATATTCTCAGTATAAAGTTTTTCTTTGGGGGAAGCAACTCACAACATTCAGAAACTGAATATCTACCTGGTGAATGGTGCATTCATTTAGTTCTTTGGGGTACCAAGGAGGTTGCTGCTGCTAAGTCACTTCAGTTGTGTCCGCCCTGCGGGATCCCATAGACGCCAGCCCACCAGGCTCCCCGTCCCTGGGATTCTCCCGGCAAGAACACTGGAGTAGGTTGCCATTTCCTTCTCCAATGCATGAAAGTGAAAAGTGAAAGTGAAGTCGCTCAGTCATATCTAACTCTTAGCAACCCCATGGACTGCAGCCTTCCAGGCGCCTACTAAAGAGCATTTTAAAAAATAATTTTATTTTGTTTATTTCCTTATTTAGGTTGCAGTGAGTCTTCCTTGTGGTACATGTGCTTAGTTGCAGCATGTGGGATCCTAATTTCCTGACCGGGGATCCAACCCTGGCCCCCTGCACTGGGAGCACAGAATCTTAACCAATGGACAATCAGATAAGTCTCTGAAGGGCATTTTTGTCACCTCTTCCTTGGCTCCATTCTGTCTTTCTTAAAAATCTAGACTGTTGTTGGTGTACTCATCAGAGATCATGCCTAGAGCTCAGTTCTACTGGGCCCTTCCTGGAAAGCACTCATTTTCAGTAAAAACTGGATAGCCAGAATTACATGAAGCAAGCCCAGTTGCCTCAAAGAAACTTACTCAATATGGGAAGCTTATGTCAGGAGGAAATATACTTAAGTTAGATTTCAAGTATTCAGCAAAACTGATCTCTTTCCTCCCTGACTCTAATAAAAGAAAATTTGAAGCAAAGTTTATCTGAATTTTATATGTGTATATATATATATATATATATATAATTGATAAAATTGAAAATCTCCAATAAAAATAAATGCCATCTCTTAAAAATGGTTAAGTAATTTTCTGATAAATTTTAATAGAATTAAGATTTGTTTTGAGGAACTAGTTATCCACCTAGTGAACTTTGGTGGTGGTTTATTCACCAAGTCGTGTCCAACTCTCGCCACCCCCATGGACTGTAGCCTATTGGGCTCCTCTGTCCATAGGATTTTCCAGGCAAGAACACTGATTGGGTTGCTATTTCCTTCTCCAAGGGATCCTCCTCACCCAGGGACTGAACTCAGGTTTCCTGCACTACAGGAGATTCTTTACTGACTGAGCTACCAGGAAAGCCCAGTGAACTTTAACCAAACTTCTTTTTAACCATAACCTAGAAATCATTTTCTAACCACTTTCTTTTCCTATATGAAATACACTTACCATAAGGACATCTTTGAATTGACCTTCCTGAGCACTACTTCTTAAACTCTCTGTGGTAAATGAGTATTAATGAATTAGCTTATTACTCTTATTTCTAAGTTATTGCTATTGATTTTATAAAATACAATAAAAATTAGATGCTCCATAAATTGTATTTTTACATTGCACAAAATGCAAGTTCAGGTATTTTATTATTAAATTCAACAGATATCAAATGACTATTAATGTTCCTATATGCTTATTCTCACTTTTTGCAATTATTACTCCCAATCCAGCAGCACTCAGCTCACAGATTAGTATGGGTCTGCAGAATTTTGCTCATGGTCTTTCTTCTTATAGCAAGGTTGTAAAAAAATTAATATGTTCTCATAACTACATTGTTTGAAGAGCACTGACTCTGCTCAAAATATGTTTCAAAGTATCTAAGTATCTATGAATGACTCAAGGTTTAAGTAAAGTCCCTTTCATCTTATAAACTTTAAAAGAAAAACCCCATAACTTGCTGAATGCTGAAATTATTCAATATGGGAGGAATGCAGTCAGAGAACGGCTTTTGGAACTGAATATCAGTGCCTAACTAAGTATGTCCCTTGTAAACATATCCATCTGGGAGGCAGGGAGGAAGAGAAAAAAGAGGTTGGAAATCATCTGGCAAATCTTTATTTTTTAAAGAATATGTCTTTAAAAAAGCTGTATTTTCCCTAATATGATTTATGGAAAGTTAGTTAAATTTAGAAGGAAAAAGAAAAAAACCTTTGGGGAAACTTCTGTATTTTTTTCCAACAGGAAAATCAATTTGCTTACAACGAGTTATTCATTAGAAGTAGCCAAGCTAAACTGCACATCAGTGGAAGTAATAGAACAGTTGAGTCTAAGTAAAGATTAGAAGCACAGCTCCTGGAAGTATAATTTGGGCAGCAGTTGGATGAGTTAATGCTGGTTGACTTGCATGCTTTGTGTATGTAATTTCCTCCAGAGATTAATTAAATACAGTTCTCCAAACCTCTGTGAACACAGGACTATTTCTAATGTAGGACTCTTGCAATGACATGAAATTACACCTCCAATGTCCTAAACAGTTTCACTGGATTTATATTCGTTTCCAGATCTGGCTTAGGGATGTCTTTGGTGGGAAATCTTACATCTCAGCTGGCTTGATGGGAAGTTAAAAATAAATTAATTAAAAGTTGAACGTGGTATGTATGTGTGTGTGTCTGTGTGTATGTGTGTGTATAAGTATGTATAATATGCATATATATGTGGATATATACATAGAGTATATGTAATATATTGTTATTATTTATCATGTTTGTTCTAAATCTCAAGCTTTCCTTATTGTATTGAATGATCAACAAGAGAGTAGATTTCAAAACTGGGATAGACTTTAACCAAGAATGAAGAGCATTTGAAGAGATCTAGGAATTACAAAAAATAAGTATCATTACCAGTTTTGACAAATATCAATGAAAATGTATTTTAGAATGTAGTTTTTCACTAATATTCAATTTTCTTATCCATTAAGTAGGATAATTTCTGTCCCTGCCTGTCTGGTGTTGTTGTTATAAAATGCAAATGAATACATTTTGTGAGGAGGGAACTATGAAAATAGTAAATTTTGTCCATATTTCTAACATATTAGTCCTATAAAAACAGGTCATCTTAAAGTCAAATGCTTTCCTAAAGCGTGTGCCATCCACAATAACCACTAACATTCTTCCAAATGAGTCTCCATTTACTTTCCACTCTTAGAGGATACTGTTTACCTTTTCCTATACTCTTAATTTCTCTCTGCTGGAATAAGGATGTAATTGTATTTAGCCCTGTGAAGCACAGTAGATAAGTTATCAATAATCAAGTTATTGATTCCAGTAGAAGCCTTAAATTCACAACCTAGTATAGATACATTTTTGCTGCAAATTAAAAGCATGCCTTCTATGTTGGAAGTCTTAGGTTACCTGAATAGAGGACAGCCCAATAACAGAAGCCAAGTGGTACAAATCAACAGGAAAAATTAAATACATAAGTAAACTTTGAAACAAAGCACCCATTACCCAGAGAGAGAGAGAGAGAAACAATTAGCAACAGATGATTAAATTACAGTTAATATTTTGGATGGAAGAAAACATTGACAAATTACATGCAACCAAAAAACATAATGAAGATATTATGATCATAGCCATGGAGAAAATGATCTTGAGAAATGGGATTAGTGAATCAGTCAATCAGGGATTGATGATACATTATGATCACTCCCATGAAAAGCTTGTATTCAATCATGACGTGTAGTTTGGACACTTAAAGAGAAGAAGAGACAGAGTTGTGGATGCAGCATGGGGAGGAGAGGGTAGGACAAACCGAGAAAGTAGCGCTGACATAGACACACGATCACGTGTAAAGTGAATAGCTAGTGGGAGGCTGCTGTATATCACAAGAAGCTCAGCTCAGTGCTCTGTGATCACCCAGAGAAGCGGGATGGGAGAGCGATGCTCTAGGGGGAGGGGATGTAGGTATATGTATTGCTGATTTACATTGTTGTAGAGCAGAAAGCAACACAACATTGTAAAGCAATTATCTTCCAATTAAAAATAATTCAAAAATGTAAAAAAAAAAACAAAAATAATAGAAGAAATATGATTTAACTTGGGCAATTAAGAAAGCATCATCCTCATAGTACTATTCTAAGGGATTGGGAAGGTGGCCACCGTATAATGGAGACTTACCAGAGGGAAAGTTTCCCAGTAGCCATAAAGAGCTCAGCTTTTAGTGCTATTCTTAGGACCCCTGATACTGTAATAGAGATGAAGCGTCATAGGGCCACTGCCAAACTGGTAAACAAAGATGCTACCATTAAAACAGGCTGAATGGGCTTTTAAAGTCCAGGAGCCAAAAAGAGTTAGAGTCCTAGGTTTAGAGAAGGATCAGAACCTCTAGTTTTCATCCTACATCAACCACTGGGGCCTTGGGAAATATTTGATATATTCTATGTGCTATAAAAGAAAGAGATTTTATAAGAGATTAATAATGTGGATGTTTTAAAAATTAATGGGTTCTATTTTTGAGTGGTTTACAAAAAGACTGAGTCAGTTCAGTTCAGTTCAGTTCAGTCCAGTCACTCAGTCGTGTCCAGCTCTTTGCGACCCCATGAATCGCAGCACGCCAGGCCTCCTTGTCCAGCACCAACTCCTGGAGCTTACTCAAACTCATGTCCATCAAGTCAGTGATGCCATCCAGCCATCTCATCCTCGGTCGTCCCCTTTTCCTCCTGTCCCCAATCCCTCCCAGCATCAAAGTCTTTTCCAATGAATCAACACTCCGCATGAGGTGGCCAAAGTACTGGAGTTTCAGCTTTAGCATCATTCCTTCCAAAGAAATCCCAGGGCTGATCTCCTTCAGAATGGACTGGTTGGATCTCCTTGCAGGCCAAGGGACTCTCAAAAGACTGAGTAGAAAGTACTAAAAAAAAAAAAAAAAAATCTCAAAATATGTGCCCATATACCCCTTAACTCTCCTCCAGTTTCCAGTACTATAAGTCAATATTGATACATTATTATTAAAGTCAATGATCTCCTTGCAGGCCAAGGGACTCTCAAAAGACTGAGTAGAAAGTACTAAAAAAAAAAAAAAAATCTCAAAATATGTGCCCATATACCCCTTAACTCTCCTCCAGTTTCCAGTACTATAAGTCAATATTGATACATTATTATTAAAGTCAAGTCTATAATAGACTTCATTCTTTTCATCCTTGAGGACTTTCTTCCTTAAGAACCCTGTTTCTACTGTGTATTAGCAAAAGTTCAGCAAAAGTCTATTCTATAAATAAGAATATTTATAAAAGTATTATGCTAAACTTCTTAACTTCTAAACTTCTTAAAATTCTAAGGAAAAATTAAAATTGTTTTAATAAAGAATATAAAAACAAATATATATTCTTGTGGTGAGAAAAATCTTTAAATGGGGGATTGGGGTAATAAATAAGTTTAATGTGTGTAGAGTACATTTCAGTAACTGGCACAAAGTACATACTCAGTGAGGTGCTCATTCTCAGTTGTATCTGATTCTCTTTAACCTTATGGACTATAACCCACCAGGCTCCTCTGTCCATGAGGATTCTCCAGGCAAAAATACTGGAATACGTTGCAATGCACTCCTCCAGGGAATCTTCCCAACCCAGGGACAGAACTTGCTTCAATGCAAGCAGTTATCATCACTACCATTGATAATTCTCATAGTTGTAAACCTTATTCAAAGAAGAAGACCAAATGATATGGTGTCCTGAGTGAAGTCGCTCAGTCGTGTCCGACTCTTTGCGACCCCGTGGACTGTAGCCCACCAACTCCTCAGTCCATGGGATTCTCCAGGCAAAAATACTGGAGTGGGTTGCCATTTCCTTCTCCAGGGATCTTCCCAACCTAGGGATCGAACTTAGGTCTCCTGCATTGCAGGCAGACGCTTTAACCTCTGAGCCACCAGAATATGGTATCCTAGAGAAATTAAAAGAAAAGATTGAATAATCCACTTCACCAAACACTAGAACAAAGGCTTCAAGAAAAATTCAGTCAAAAGCAGGTCAAATTCATATAGATGTTGAAATCACATGGAGGAAGGAGGTGTACCACAGGGCAAATAGTCAAGAATTGAGTATAAATAAATCATAGGTACCTATCATCCAGTAGCAGTGACCTTCAAGTTTAAAATAGTTCACTGAAGCTAAAACAATGATGTCATCATTCACATTCATGATTCTGTTGATAATGTAGCTTACCTATTGGAAACCTTTATAGCTACCTCCCACACAGTGAGAATTAGTAAGTAAGGATGAGATAGCAATAAAGCATCTCAGAACTGTAGTTAAGATTGACTTCTATTCCTTTTATTGGAGCCATTTCATTTTAATGACATCAGAATGTAATTGCTAAATCAGCTTGAGCACCTCCCACACTGAAACTCTTAAACCATAACATTGAGCGTTTCTCACTGAGATGGCTGTGTGTGCCCAACTAAAAGTAATCCACCAATCATACTCTACATACCACACATACAATATTTGCCCTGACCATGTGCACTGATATAGGTAGCTATATAAATTTTGAGGACATAAATTATGAAATTAAAATTAATTTGGTTTAGTTTCAATGACACCTGGGTAAGATGGATTAAGCATAGGTGGGAGGGGGGTTCAGGATTGGGAACACGTGTACACCCATAGCGGATTCATGTTGATGTATGGCAAAACCAATACAATATTGTAAAGTGAAAAAAAAATCATCTTGATTCCTATAGCCTGTTCTTATTAAATCCCTAAGTAAGATATTAAATCTCACTACTGGTTTGGAAGTGAGGTATAACAAATTTACTCAGGGCTGTCATTAATATTGGGCTTCCCTGGTGGGTCAACTGGTAAAGAATCCACCTGCAATGTAGGAGATCTGGGTTCGATCCCTGGTTGGGAAGATCCCCTGGAGAAGGGAATGGCTACTCCAGTATTCTGGCCTGGAGAATGCCATAGACTGTATAGTCCATGGATTCACAAAGAGTCAGACACGACTGGGCAACTTTCACTTTACTTCATTAATATACATAGAGATTGAAAGTGAAAGTGTTAGTTGCTCAGTCATCTCTGACTCTTTCCAAGCCATGGATTGTAGCCCGCCAGGTTCCTCTATCCATGGAATTCTCCAAGCAAGAATACTGGAGTGGGTTGCCATCCCTTCTCCAGGGGATCTCCCCAACCCAGGGATCGAAACTGTATCTCCAGCATTGCAAGTATATTCTTTGCTGAGCCACCAGGGAAGCCCAATACATAGATTATGATTCAGAAAGTCTGGCATGAGGCCCAAGACTCTGCATTTCTATCAAGCTCCAGGTGCTACTGCAGGTTCAAAGATGAAACTTAAGTTACAAGGATGAGTTTAGCATACAAGCCCTGGAGTCATTCACACCTTGGAACAGTTACTTAAGCTATGTGAGCTGCAAGCTTCTCACTTACAAAAAGGGAACAATAGAAATTAACCATCTCTGCTGTTTGCTGTGAAGATTAAATGAGATAATAAATGCAGAATGGTCAGTTCAAGGTCAGAAACAACAACAAAAAATGCATCAAAAGCTAGCTTTTGTTGTAACTTTTGTCATTTCTATGATCCCTTTGTCAGCCGAATGATATACATTTTTCAAATCTTTTCATTAATTCACTTGGCAATGTAGTTATTGACTTTTACTAAAAGTAAGGGCATAATAACCAAGAGTTTAATTCTACCAGGGAACATAAAATAAGGATGGAAGGGGATAGCACCCATTTGGACATGAGGTACAAATTGTGCTAGGTTTGACAAATTCAGAGTGAGCTTAAGGTTGAAGCCAGAAAATTGACAGTTACCACGATGGCCTTTATGTCTCTATCTGGCAATAGCCATGTACTATCAATTCCATCTCCCAAGCAGCTCTCAAATCCAACCAAGTAGTCTCCAGGTTTAAAGTAGCATCAACTCCTAACTGTTCTCCTGCTTCCCATCTTGACCTTCTCTCACCCATTTTCATGTTCCTATTTGAGTAAAAATATAAAACGGCATATCTCCTGTAGTTCTCTACAGCCTACAGAGTTATGTCCAACCTCCAGAACAAGGTCTCAAGTCCCCGGGATAAATTCCCTGTTTATCTCCACTGCTTCCTATCCATACTCTGGCCTCCCACATAACATCCTTTCTGCCTGGCATGCCTTCTCCCAGATCTTTTCCTGGTTTCCTCTGGAATAAACGTAAGATCTCAGGTTATAGGTCATTTTTCCAGAAGCCTCTCTTGGTCACCTTAGTGAGCTCCCACAGTTCCTTTACCTCTCACATCACAGTCATATCACTCCTGACCCAACCCTCAACCAGATCCTCCAAGTCTCTGATCTCTTTGCACCATTCACTTCTCCCTGCTCACACACATGGCAGTTGTGCTCTTCCATGTGTGTGTGACCCCCTCATGAATGTCTGCCTCCCTCATGAATGTCTGCCTCCCTTATAGACTGTTAGCTCCAGGCCAGCTGGGACTAGGCCATTTTCTTGCTCATCAAGATCACTAAATTGTAACACTAAGAAAATAAAATGTTGAAAATAAAACAATTTATAATACTTCTAGGAATAAATTTTGTAAAATTTATACAAGACTCTTATTGGAAGACTTAAAAGGAAAACCTAAGTGAAAAGAGATATCAAAATTTAAGAATAGAGAAACAATATAATAAATACATCAATTTTCCCTAAACTGATCTATAGATTTGATGTAATTCTAATCAAAATATTGATACAGTGAGTCAAAGAATTTGATGAGATGGTTCTTAAATGTTTACCACAAAAAAAGATCCAAAAAGCTATCACAACACTGAGGAAGAATATTGCAGGGTGTGTGTGGTGGGGAGGGTGGCAGATTATTCCTATTAAATATCAAGGGTTAATTAGTAGAAGGCAGTGATAATTAAAATAGTGTGATATTGTCACAGGGCTGGACAAATTGATCATGAAGTCTGACAATACCAAGCTTTGGTGAGCATGTTGTGCAATGGAAACATTTATACCATCTGGTAGGAATCAGTTCAGTTTAGTTCAGTCACTCAGTCATGTCCAATCCTTTGTGACCCCATGGACTGCAGCAAGCCAGGTTTCCCTGTCCAGCACCAACTCCTGGAGCTTACTCAAACCATGTCCATCAAGCCAGTGATGCCATCCAACCATCTCATCCTCAGTCATCCCTTCTCCTCCCACCTTCAATCTTTCCCAGTATCAGGGTCTTTTCAAATGAGTCAGTTCTTTGCATCAGGTGGCCAAAGCATTGGAGTTTCAGCTTCAGCATCAGTCCTTCCAATTAATATTTAGGACTGATTTCCTTTAGGATGGACTGGTTGGATCCCCTTGAAGTCCAAGGGACTCTCAAGAGTCTTCTCTAACACCACAGTTCAAAAGCATCAGTTCTTCAGCGCTCAGCTTTCTTTACAGTCCAACTCTCACATCCATACATTACTACTGGAAAAAAACATAACTTTAACTAGATGGACCTTTATTGGCAAAGTAACGTCTCTGCTTTTTAATATGCTGTCTAGGTTGTTCATAGCTTTTCTTCCAAGCGTCTTTTAATTTCATGGTTGCAGTCACCATCTGCAGAGATTTTTGAGTGCAAGAAAATAAAGTCTCTCATCGTTTCCATTGTTTCCCCATCTATTTGCCATGAAGTAATAAGACCAGCTGGAGTAGGAATACTACTTTGGAAAAAGAATTTGGTATTGCACATATCATTCTAAGTTCATTGTTGAAAGAGTCTTTTACAAGGGCCCCAGGTGATCTGTATAAGAACAGTCATAGATGAAAGTAACTCCAACAATAAGAGAATAAACAAAGCATGAAACATTCCCACTTTTGCATATTACCAATGACAGTGAATGAACTACAGCTGAAAACCATAACATGGATGAATCTTAGAAAAATCAAGAGTGGGCAAAAAAAGAAAAAGTGGCTTGATGACATAAAGTATGATACAGTTCTCATAAATTTTGAAAGCATATAGAAAAACTATAAATAAAAATTCAGTATAAGATTTATCTCTGGGGATGCGGGGAAAGGACCATGGGGAAAGTTGGACAGCTTTGGCAACGGAGCTTATAGTCAGTGAAGAATTCATGGGTTTTCATTTTAAGGTAATCTTCAAGGCCTTGAAAAAGTGCAATAAGGCCATGTGGTATAACTTCTTAACCTATTTTTTCTTAAGCTGTTCAAGAAAAATGAATAAGCTGCCAAGATCGAGCTTTAGTCATCCCCAAAGCTCCACCCTTTCCCAAAGCACCATGACCAGCCAGACAAACATGGATACAAACCAGGCTTGACGTGACAGCCTTTCACAAGGATGTGCAGTCATGAGAGAAACCTCCTCAGCAGAGACTGTTGCCTTTTCAGATTACATGGCCACAGCTTTGCCTCCACCTTTTCTGCATCACTTGTGGGAAAAGGAGAAAGTGAAATTCTCAAGTTAAATAAAAATTTTCCGTACTTCCCCACTCTAGCTGAGGAAAGCTCAATTTTCCATGAATGCCGTTTTTTTGGTAGCATCAAATCTTAGTGAGCCATGTTCTCTGCTTTATTTTCTTTGAACTTTATGTATATTTTTCCATAGACATTTTATGTACAAACAAAGAATGTGAATGACTTCAGATGAGTATCTGAGAACTGCCCAACCAATTCCAACCTAAATGGCTGAACCACATAGCTATGAACTAATGGGCTTCCCCAGGGGCTCAGTGGTAAAAGAATCCACCTGCAATGCAGGAGATGTGGGTTCAGTCCCTGGGTTGGGAAGACCCTGTGGAGGAGGAAATGGCAACACTCTCCAGTATTCTTGTCTGGAAAATCCATGGACAGAGGAACCTGGTGGGATATGATCCATGGCGTCGCAAAGAGCTGGACGCAACTGAAGTGATTGAGCACGCATACAGAGAACAGTTGCTGTCTTAAGCCACTAAGTTTGGAGAGTGGTTTGTTATATAAGCAATAGATAACTGATACAGCTCTCTTAGCTTTTTTTTTTTTAACCTTTTTCTGCATGTGATGTGGGGTATGTGTATGTGTGCCACATTTATGGTAGCTCTTCCATCAGATTTTGGTCAAATTGAAAAACATGTTTGACATTGTACCCGAGGGTCCTGGAGATGAAGATAAGCTAGATAATTCAAAGAATTAAATATTTCCTTTAAAAGGATCCCATAGTTAGGATCTTTAGAATGAGTTATTTAATAATGAGACTTATCAGGTAAATTCTTTTGCAGAATAGAGCATGTTTGAATTATTTTTATACTTTCTTATTATAAGACATTTCTCTTCTTTCATGTCAACAATCTCACATATCGTTCCTTCCACATGACTTTCCACATTTCTCTTCCTTTTGGAGTCTATTTATTTTCTCTGTCCTGTGCTGTCAGCCTTATTGCCCACAACTTCAGGTGTGTGATAGAAGGATTAAATGGACTAATGCACATGGCTATAAAACATCACCTTCTATACCTCCAAACTACATCTCTGATTTCTCCAGAGTCCCCTCTATCCTGCCTTGTGTTTCTTCTCCTAATAAACTTCACTCTTCTCTTCACTCCCAGAAATACAGCCCGTGCCTGCTGTGATATGGATATAAGAAACCACACTGCTAAGCAGCTCAGGCTGTACTTGACAGATTAGAGATTATTTTTTTCTTATTTGGCTGTGTCAGGGCAGCAGCATTATTTATTTTTCTCTCCGACAGCAGTGACAGCTATTACTGTGCCAGCTCCACATCCAGAGAGTAAATGAATGCACTGAAGAGGCATGGGGCCTTCTAGTCAGACTCACCACAGCCTCCTGAGCTCTGCTGGGCTGCAGTTTCCTGAAAATGGAGCCTCAGAGAGCAGCAGCCCAGAGTCTCAGGGGACAGTGAGAAAAACATGGTTGGGAAGGAGGGGAAGAGAGCGGGGAGAAACAAGAGAGAAGGTGGAGATAGATAAGAGACAGGGAAAATAGAGAGCTTTGTAGTTGATAAGAATTAAGCAGGGGATACTGGCAAATACAGTCTTGGCACCTTTGCATCTCTGCTATTGCCTGCCAACCAGAGTTCTTCTTATTAAAACACACACAAGGAGAAACAACAGAAGAATCAGAGTTTCCCAGAAATGAAGTGAGCAGCATAATTAAGCTGCTTATATTCATAAACCTATTAGATAGCCCCTTCAACTTGTTTTCCCTTTTATTTCTTTTCAATACAATTGACACATGCAGGAGAATATATCGAAGATACAGCAAATTATAAATTATAATAGTATACTGACTACTGGGAAACCCACTTCAGGCCATGAGACAGAATATTACCAATAACTTATTTCCTCTGTGTGTTTCTTTCCATCCCATTCTCTTCCTTCCCCAGAAATCAGCACTTTGCTGAATTTGTGATCTTAATTCCCTATTTGCTACACATATACATATATGCATTCTCACCTATGTGCATGCATGCTTATAAAATATTGTTTAATCTTGGTCATTTTGGTCATTTATGAACTTTATAAAAAGGTAACATGGGACTTGATTTATTGATCTTACATTGTTTTCACGGTTCACCTACATTGGCATCATCAGTTTTATTTATTTCATTGTTTTCAGTGCTGTATAATATTATATACGTTTATATTCCTATTTTCATGAAATATGAGTTGTCTACAAGTGTTTGCTATTATGAATAATGTTGATACAAACATTTCTATACATGGTGCATGTGTGCAAGAGGGTCCCTGAGGAAAACACTCAGAAATATATACAAATATGTACAAAGTATGTAGAATGTATTTATAAATTTTAAAATTATTTACTCATAAATGTAAACACTGGAATAAATTTATGTTCTAGAGTAAAGAAATAATAATAGACAAGGTACTCATGAAGAAGGGTATCCATTTAAGATATAAAGACTAATTATTAAGCCATCATAATTAGCACAGTGTGGTACTGGTGCAGGGATGGATTAGAGATCAATTAGAAAGAATTAATGGCCCAAAACAGAAACCACAACACACAGTACAGGAGGCACTGTAGATCTTGGGGGAAAGTGGGACAGGACAATAAATGAATAATTAGTTAGAATAATTAGTTGTCACTTTGAGAAAGAAAAAATTTAATTAGATGTCTACTGCATATTCTACACAAAAAATCTATTTCAGAAAACAGACTTACTGCAAAAAGTAAAACTTTAATACACTTTAGAAGAAAATATCTTACTGATTTGGGGCAAGGAAGGATTTAGTCAATAAAATTTTTAAATGCTAGCTGTAAAAGAAAAAAATTATAAGTTTAACTACATTAAAATTTAAAAACTGTTCTAAGAGAATCATGAAAAAAGTAAAAGCAAAAGACACAAACTGGAAGAAAATTTTTGTGGCATCCGTAACTAAGTATAGATTACTATGTAGAATATATAAAGAAATCATGCAAAATAATGAAAATATAATAAAAACAACAATAAAAATACGATAAAACAACTCATTAGAAAAATGGATAATAAGTTTGGTCAGGTAGCATATGAAAATGTAATCCATTTCATTAACAACGAGGAAAATAAAAGTAAAGACTACAGTAGAATTTCATATCATTCCTATTAAATTGCCAAAAATTACAAGGAACAATTGCTTTAGAGATGATTTTTCATTTGTAAAAATGAATATCATTTTGTAGACCCTACCACCGGCCCTTCCAGTCTTAGGCATGGATACGGAATGGCCACCAAGTCTGGGAACACCGGCAAACACCTAATCGTTGGTTTATTGTTATTACTCTATAGTACAGATAAAATGATAGCACACATATTTTTGGACTTTAGAGCTACCCTGAACGCAGTCTAGAGAATTCTTCAGTTCTAATTAAATATGGAGATGTGTAAAACCCTTCCTTTCCCAGCTCTCGCTTTGCTTAAGTTCTTGAAAAACATGTTTTTTGGGGAACTGCAACTCCCTAGCAAAGCTGATGAAACAGTGAAATCTATATAGACTCTCTCTCATAAAAAATTCATGGATGATTTAAGGGGGTTGACTACCTTGCTGAAGTCCTTCTATGCACATCTAATGGTCTGTGTTTCCTGGATTAAGAACGGGATTAATAACTAAGAACTGCTCTAAATCATTCTCTTTACAGTGTTAGAGCTTAAGGCACTGACATATTGGCCTCCATCCATGAACTGTACTTTAGGTTTTGATTCTGGACTCTGTTCCTTCTTCCAGGTTTAGGAGTTAGCCTTTTGAGACTGCTGAACATAATAAACTTATCCCTTTCAAGGACAGAGAAACACTGATTCCAGAACTAGCTCCATGGGTGCTCAGGCCTACAGGCCCCAGCTCAGTGGGCACAGTCACACAAGAGGGTAGTGTCAGGCACGCTTCTGTGGTTGTATTAGAGAGTCCAGCAGGTAAAACAACATTCCTGAAGAATGTTGACATGAATAATATAAAAACCTCACACCTGAATCCAGGTTTTCCAGAGCGAGTTACCCCAAATCCAGCAATTCTAAGGAAGTAAAATGAAGTCATACCATCCCTCCAACTATCTCCAGTAAGAAAGGACAGGTTCAGTTTCTACACTGCAGTTATATTCATAGCTCATTATCAAACATTCATATTTTTCATAATTGCTAGGATGAGATGGTTGGATGGCATCACTGGCTCATAAACAGGAGTTCGAGCAACTCTGGGAGATAGTGAAGGACAGGGAAGCCTGGTATGCTGCAGTCCATGGGGTTGCAAAGAGTCAGACATGACTGAGTGACTAAACAGCAACAATGATAAATGTGAAAATATGAAATTACTGAGGGCTTGGTTTGTCTTGCATATATAATTATTAATTGCAAAACACAGGAAATATAATGCATCATCTTAGGAGGAGGACAAAGAGACTCTAAGAGTATTGTTCTCAAGTCAGACAGGCTGTGCCATTTATTACCATTTACTTACTGTGTAACCTTGAGCAAATCTCAACTTCAGCATCCTTGCATGTAAAAGAAAGATGATAATAGTACCTGTCTCATAGGGGCACTATGAGAATAAGATGAGATAATACTTGTAAAAAGCATAGGTCAATGTCTGGCACATGGAATGCAATTTAAAAAGTGAGCTTTTCTTAAAATTAACACCCCATCCTTCATCATTTAGATCCATACCTCCTTTTTCAAAATATTTTTTTAAACTGTGGTATTTGTTTTAACTTGTACTTAACAGAGAGGCTAAAAGGATATCATTTCCAATTCTCTTAAAGAAGTGTTTCACAGACACTGATCAGTTCTTGGACAAAAATGTACATGATGCCAGTAAACAGTAGGTAGGTTGGCATGGTGATGATACACCTACGTGACCATGAAAATAGAGACATTGAGTCAACAATAAAGGAAGAGCTCTCAAAGATGGAGGAAATGAATAGCAAAATAATTCAAATACATGGCTTTTATTTAAAAGCAGAGACATATTTTAAATATTTCTTAAGAGATAAAATGGGGGAGACAACTAGAAAAGATTAACAATTTAACCTTAAAAAAGTGTTTAAAGATTTCTTCAACTTTATTTCCAGGGGGATATTGTTGAACTTTCCCATGTAAATGGAAAGATGACTTACATCTAATGTTTTAAATGAAATGAAGTTAATAAAACTTAAGAACTTTTTCATTTAAATGGACCCAACAATCTCAAATCCTATAGAACATCTGAGTCCAGCTCTAGTGCTAACCTATAGTTTGATTACAGGGTTTACCAGCAGAAGATCATTGCTCACAAGCTGAGTTTTCATGCATATTCCATGATCACTGTTCATGATCTTCACATCCTCATACATTTCTGATCCTGAGATTCATGGGCACCTGTCAGCGGACTCTCCAGCACTCCAGTTCCCACATTCTCTTACATCACTCTGTGAGACTGACTCTCCAACATGGAAAATTGCACAATATTCGATACCCACCAGGACTAACACACTTGATAGTACATAAAATCCAACTTCTTCATCCCTCTTCACTAAATCACTACCCAGGATCTACCCACTTTTAAAAATTATTCTCAGCCTCCACTCTAACTCATTGTCCTCAGTCCCTCCTCTTGCCCATTTTATCCAAATATAAGTATATCTGCATAAACTCATGCATTCTTTCTTCCCCTTAAAAGCATGGATTTCTTTTTAGATGGGATTCCTGATAAAAATCTCTCATGTCTATGAGAACTTTTAAGGGGATGAATAAAGAAACATGTGGCATGTTAGTAAATATTTATTCTACCATTTTATTTTTTAGTTTAATATTTTAAATGTTTTTGTGCTAATAAAATAGAAGTAAAGCAATTTTTTGGCATGAAGAATATGACTCAGGAGCCAAACTATTTGGTTACTAATATCAGCCCTGCTACTTATACTGTGTTATTCTCTCTGAACTTCAGCTGTCTCAACTGTTAAATGAGGGTAATAATAGTATCTACTTAATAGGATTATTTGGAGGATTAAATGAAATAATCCATGTAAAGCACTTTTTAAAAGGGCATGGTACATAGCAAGCTTTCAATAAATGTTTGTTGTATTGTTCTTGTCACTATTAATTTATCAGAGGAATAGAACTGGTTGTTTTCTAAGATTTAACTTTAAATTTGAGTGATTCACAAAATGGGAGTTACCAAATTATGAAAGTATCATTTTGGTCTGAATTTAAGTGTGTGCCTTTCCTTCAGTGGACTTCCCTGATGGCTTAATTGGTAAAGAATCCGCCTGCAATGCAGGAGACCACCTGTAATGCAGTAGACTTGGGTTCAATCCCTGGGTTGGAAAGATCCCCTGAAGAAGGAAATGGGGGATTTCTTTATCAGTGAAGTCGCTCAGTCGTGTGCAACCCTTTGCGGCCCCATGGACTGTAGCCTACCAGGCTCCTCTGTCTATGGGATTTTCCAGGCAAGAATACTGGAGTGGGTTGCCATTTCCTTCTCCAGGGAATCTTCCTGACCCAGGGATCGAACCTGGGTCTCCTGCATTGCAGGCAGATGCTTTACCCTCTAAGCCACCAGGGAAGTCCTTTTTCTTTATCTAAGAGACCCATAATGTTTGTCATGGGATTTATTATGTAATTTAGTTGCTTTAAGCATAAATAAAATTTATCTTAGGTGCTGCTTATGGAATGTTTTGAGCATACCTATAAATTAAGCTGGAGCTTGCCAGGTGGCTCAGTTTTAAAGAAGGTGCTTGCCAATGCAGGAGATGTGAGTTTGATCCCTGGGTCAGAAAGTTCCTCTGGAGAAGGAAATGGCAACCCACTCCAGTATTCTTGCCTAGATAACCCCATGGACAGAGGAGCCTGGTGGGCTACAGTCCATATGGTTACAAGAGTTGGACATAACTTAGTGACTAAACCACCACTAACTTCACTTCAAAATTTTTGAAATTGTGTCTGGAGAGCAGCATAAAGCAATGATTGTTTTTCATCATACAATTCCCTAAACAATTGAACCTGCCAATGTTCTTCCTCTATTTCTGCCCGTAGCATAATGGAGTCACCCATCATTTCCCAGGGATTGAATCCAATGGATATCTATGTCTGTTCCATTTGACCACTCCTGTGTTAGACACTTTCCACCCTCCGTCTACCTTTTTCTTTGTTTTCCAGACACATTCCCTGCTGGTTTGCTTCCTGTTTATTTGGCCCAGTACTTCTTAGTCTTTTGTGGGCACCTCTCCTCTTCTTCAGATAGTTCTGTTGCCCATTCTCACTCCACATACTTGCTCTACATGACCTCATTCTCTCAGGATTTCAACAAATTGATGACTCGATATCCCTCTTTACTGCCACTGCCTGATACTAAGCCCTCATCATTTCCAACCTAGACTGGAAATTGTCTAGTCCCCTTGCTGTCTTTTTCCCACTTCACCTGGTTACCAGAATGACCTTCCCAAAGTGTAAATCTGATCTTGTCACTCTCGAGCTAAAGCTCTTTAAGGGTTTCCCTTACCTTGCTGCATAAGATCCTAAAATCTTTAACTTATCTATCCCTTCCGCATTTTAATCTAAGGATCCATGTTAGGAAGGCACCCTATAAGTTTTTGTTGTTCAAGCAAAGAACATAGTTCTAAAGGTTTTGCCAGGGCTGCACATCTTACTCAAATTACTTTCCATTATAAATGTTAACTGCAGCCTTAAAAATCAATTAGAAGAGTTTCTTAGCTCCAATAAATACCTATTACTGGATCTCTTGAACTAAAATTTTTAAGAACAAGTCAATTACATACAAGGCATGCATGTTAGTATATATACACACACACACACATACACATACTATATATTGTGCTTTAAAAAATAGATATATAGAGTTTTAATAATAGCAAAGCATGTTATGTAAATATACAAACAAGTATACTTGAAGTCAGTTATGCAAGGGAACAGAGTAATAATGAAACTGATTATGCCATAATTTGATAATATTGTCTATAAGTTTAGAATTTAGATCTATTATAAATTTCAGATTTCCATATTATAGAACTGCTAAAAATCAATCTTTGCTATAAACTGATAAGTATCTGTTGAAAGTTCACACATCTCAGAGTCTTGAGTCAATGTATAGGAACAATGATTAGGGATGTGTAGGAGTTAAAGATAAATTGTTAAATAAAGAGAAGGTGATAGCAAGAGCTGCTGGATCAAGAGCAGCAGTTTTTAATTTTGTCCTGACCAAGGTCCTACTTCTTATAATGGTGAGACTGAAACAATTAATTAGCCTTTTAAGATGTTACATTTCTCATCTTCAGAAGGAAGAGTTTAATCACACAGATCTCTGAGGCCCTTGCCAGCTTTGAAGTTTGAATATTTAGCTATGGCATACGCACAGAACAGAAAAGCCCTCCCTTGAACAAGCTTCCAGAAGGATCCAATGCACTGTGACTCTCAATCACAAACAGTTGATAGACCCCTTAGTTGTCCAGACTTTATGACACTCCTCAGTCTACATCTCTGCCAGCCTCCAGCTTCAGTTGTTAAAATCTTCAGCTTCCTCACTAACTTAACCATGCTGGACATTTTCACATAATGTAGCCTGAGTGTTCTACGCTTGAACCAATAAAAATTTAAGAGCTAATTCAACATAACCCCCCCTACTCCCCATTTTCAGGTCCAAGTAATGATAGCTCCTTAGCCTTCCAGTGACACACACTAAACACTTCATAAGGAAAGGGCTGGCTGAGTGACTAATGTGTGTTTTTAGCCTCAGTTTCTTGTTTTAGGGATATAACAGCTGTATGCAGTAAAATTTCAGAGTAGAACTGGCTGTATTAGACAATCTAAGACATCCACACCATCATAGTCAGAGCAGCTGGATATGTTCTCTACAGTGGAGATTTAATGTATTGGGTAGAATTATAAGTGAATTGGATTGGCTTCACCATTTTGTACCACATTCTGCTTTATGATGAGTTGCAAGCCAGAGTCTGGGGCTCACAGCATAACCAATAAAATATAATGAGAAAAAAACAAGTCTGCATTCTACAGTGTATCGACCAAAAAGCCATCCCAGCATTAAACAACTCTGCTGATATTTAGAAATGTCTGTCTCAGACTGCTCTCTTTTTAACTTTCCCTTAGAAAGAAAACCCCTGACATATATTACTATTGTACTCCTGTCAAATACAGGTAAGATCCTGCAAAGAAGATGGAAAAAGAATACAGTGTGTGCTTATTTGCATTATTTAAGCCAAACAAAAGGCAATGTGCTTTACATAATTCAAACCAAATTAGCCACATTGTCTAAGTCAGAAGTTCAAAACTCACAGAGAAAATCCAACAATCTAATTCTAGTTTGCTTTGATTTGAAGCCTTATATTTCTCAGAAGACATGCAAGCCTTGGAACTGAGTCAGAAAAAAATGTAAAGATGTGATATAATGAAAAAAAAAAAAAAAATTCACCCACATAGTGTGAGGCCAGGAAATGTGAGATTGGTCCCACAGCCTTCTGGAACTTAAGCTCCAAATGTCACTTACCCTATGACGATGCAGGAGATGGCCGTTCCCAAGAAGGCATATGTTAAAATAGATCCCAAGTTTTGAAAAAAGTGTCTCTGGGGAGGAAAGATAGATTTCATATAGTACATCAGATTTTTTTCTTCTTAGCATAACAAGAAATAAAAACAAATGCATATGTTTTCACAGCCTCTCCCTTTCCTCACTGTTAAGGCCAATTTTGTTTTTGGAGCCTCAGTTGCTTGCCTTATTGTAAAAAGATAACTTAACTGATTTACACTGTAAAGGACAGAGGTTTCCAACAAATAGGGAAAAAATACATCTGGAAAATGACAGGCCAGAACTGGCTGGCCCTGAGAGAGGAGGAAGGGATTGGGGCAATGGTCATGCAGGACTCTGGAATGATTAAAGGAAGACAGAGTTTTTAAGAAGTTTTGTTGTCACTGAAACCCCTTTAGCACTTTAAATATACTGTTCTAAAGGATTTAAGTTGCCGTTTGACTTTTATTGGATCTTGATTTACTGTTTTTCTGAAAGTGATGAAACCGAACCTTAATCACCTACAACAGTTTATTTTAATGAATCACACAAAATGATGCTTAGTCTTGGGGCTGGGATGAAGAAGGATGAGCGGAATAAATCCAGCTTTCTAAATCTTTTCAAACGCTTGCTTGGAAAAACTCCCTTCCAATTCTGTAAGTGGTAGCTAAGTAGCCAGAACTGACAGCAAGAGGGAGCCCAAAGTACACAAGAAAATCAAGTCTGTACTGAACAAGTAAAGGCTGCTGAAGCCCACAAGGCCAAAAGGAGGAGAGCCCTGGGAATCTCTGGAGTCAGGGGTGGGCAGCAGGAAAGCAACCATATTAACTCTGCATCTCAAAACTCATTCAGGCTGGAGCCTCAATCTTTGGCCCTGGGTAGGCTAGCATGTAGACTTTGGTGTGAATTACTAATTTAGGTAATGTACATGTTCAGGCTACACATCAGTCATGTTTTGCAAGCGCGAAAAATGTGAGACTGAACTTTCTCTCTATAAACTCAATGTTAATTAACAGCAAACTCTTTGGTTATAATCATCTAGAAGAATATTGCCCAATAGAAATATAATGTAAACCATATATGTCATTTAAATGACATACATAAAAAAATAAAATGACATATGTACTTTTCTAGTAGTCATATTACAATAAGTTTTTTAAAAGTAAAATGAATGTCTATAATATAATATATTCAAAAGTATCATTTCTACATGAAATAAATATAAAATATTATAGAAATATTTTACATTCTTTTTTATACTGAGCCTGTAAAATCCAGTGCATATTGTATATTTAAAGCACATCTTCATTCAGAATAGTCAAGTTTCAAGGGCTAAATAGCTGCACTTGACTATCAATCAGTATACTGGACAGAGGCAAGTTTAGAATTCTAAGCATGTCAGATTTGAGTCTGTATCACATAATCTAAAATAATGATATTTTTACCAAATAGGTAAACATGTAAAAAAAATGATGCTTTTATTTTTCATTAGTGCTGGCAAGATTCTCTATTTAATGATAAAAGAAGAAAATAATCACTGTATATTTACCTTCTTTAGACTATATCCAGCATGAAATATAATTGGTGGCAGTAAAACATTGAAGAAGATTTCTGGATCAAATGTCATCTGCCAAGAAAGACAAATATGTAGTTAGGAAGATGCTCTTTTGGGCTAATAAAAATAAATTTTAAAAAAGTTATAGTTGCCTTTGCTAAAGTTGTATGAGACATATCAACATGCTATTAAATTAGTAGAGATGAAAATAAGAGAAAATGCAAACTTAGAAATTTATGATTGAATGTAACTTATAAAGTAATATTTTAAATGTAAAACTTATGTTCCATTCTGTAGCTAATATGAACAACATAAAATTTGAATGAAACATTTCGGCAAAGAAATTTTTTTGCTTTTATTTTGATTAACTATTTATTCTTCATATTTTAAATGCTTTTATTCTATTGTATTTTTTTCTGGTTGAGAGGATTGGTAGTATTCAAACATTTTAGCTTCTGACAGGATTTATTTAAAATTTTCCCAAATAAAACATTTTTAGAAATTTAGTCTTAGTTTTCCCTACTTTATCCTATTCCAAAGTTCAAAATATTTTCCAGCTCTGCAAAACACATTTGAAAGAGAAACAGGATTTTTCTAGTATTTGTTTATTGGCTTTTACTTAAATGCTAAAATAAACTTGGCAAAAATTCCTCAGTGTAAAGCATGATGAAATGAGATGTAGAAATTCTTGAATCCAATACATGCTCTGTGCTGAGTAGTCTGAAAATGAAAACTAATTTAATCTTTAAAACCTTCCTTAGAGTCATCCTCTTCTTCTCTACTTCTCTCACACTCTGTCTCTCGTTCTCATACGTGTGTGCACACACACACACATGTGCGTGCACACACACAAACACATACACTGCCATTCATTATTTCTCTACTTAAGGCCTTCTTACCATTACAACACTCATCAAAACCTTTCAGATGTACAGGTCTCACAACTACACTTTCTATACTTTTTTGCCCGAATTCTTATTCATTCTGAAGCTGATTCTCAAAAACTCCTTCTCTCTGAAGCATGCTGATATCCCCAGTCAAAACCGACTGTGCTTTCTTCTGTGCTCTTTCAGCATTCTGTGCCCTCCCTTGTAGCATATGTTTCCTGACTTAGTTTATCGGTTTCTGTTTGACTGCTTTCTCCATTAGACTGGGAAGCCATCAAGGATCGCAATGATACCTTGGCAAATTCTGTGTTGCTTTCATCCCTCCCAGGGCTAGCTTATTGCTCAATATATTTTTCTCAATTGGGAAAAAAAATTAATTGCCTTTGAAAGTCAAATCTATTAAAATAGAGTGAATTATGAAAAAATGAAAATATTAGTCACTCAATTGCGTCTGACTCTTGCGACCCTGTGGACTGTAGCCTACCAGGCTCCTCTACCCATGGAATTCTCCAAGTAAGAACACTGGTTGCCATTCCCTTCTCCAGGGGATCTTCCCCACCTACAGATCAAACCCAGGTCTCCCACATTGCAAGCAGATTCTTTACCATCTGAGCCACCAGGGAATTAATTATATATGTGTGTGTGTGTATATATATATATATATATATATATCCCTAAAAACCTTACATATCCAGGTAAGAATTACTTAAGTAAAAATTAAGAAAAGCTTTTCTTAACTCCACTATTTACTTTGGGCCTAATTGAACATGGCCAGAGTCCCTCTTCTCCCTTCCCCACACTGGCTCTTTGACTCTACTCATCTAATATTTGGGAAGGAGTAGGCTGGGGAAGTAGGAGCCATGTAACTCAGTTGGGTGCCCACTTATAAACCTAGTTATTCCCTCACTGATGCCACAGCCTCTTGGACCAGTGAGCATTCAGGTAGATCAGCTTGGCCCATCCATAGCTTTCTTGTGCCTCTCATGTTTCTTCATCTTTAAGATGAATACAATAATTTTATACCTAATCTCTAAGGTGGTTGGGAAAATTAAGTGAATTAATACTTATAAAGCTCTTGCAGCATTGTCTAACATCTAGTAAGCACTTTTAAGAATTCATTACTAAAGAAAATGAAATATCTGAAATAATATTGTAAAGTTATATGATTTGAAGAAACTGCCCCATTGTCATGAACTCTTAAGTGTTACAACTGTGCAACATTTGGGCAAAGAGATTACTTCTCCTTCTAAGTTTATTCTTTTTTTCTAAGATTATCTAAAACACCATTATTGATCTATTTTTGAGGCCTCTTCAAAGCTCTATCAATTGCATATTTGAAAGCTTTTGCAGAGATATATTTCTGTGTTCTGGAGGAGTGAAGCCATATAGCTGTGATCTGTGATCATCTGGAAGAGAGGATTACAGTGGCACAACATCTTGGGCAGAAAATCCCTCGCCTCTGCAGTTTTTCTGCAAAAATCAGGTTAATCACTCAACCAGAACATTTCAATAATCAGAGTGCCCCATTCCCTGCATGCAGGTTAACTAATGTGCTATTGAATTATATTTTCTGGAGCAGCCAGATGAAACTGGCAGGCTGAGAATGGCATGCAGGGTACGAGGATTTATTTGTATATACAAAACAGATTTGTGTTCCTTTCAGACTTGCTATAAGCTTAGGAACTGCTAAATCAGAGTTCTGGGAGTAACTCCAACCCAGATAATTTCTCAGAAATGGCTGGATCTGCCACTGCACCAGCCTCCAGATGGCGGTTCCACATGTCATTTTCCTCAAACTTTGTGTTCAAATCATGACCTTGGAGGTGAGACTGGTTTAAAAGCCCAAACAGTTAAAATTTTTCATTACAGTATGAGGGGGAAAAAAATCTAAGACAGATGTGAAATGGAAGGACAGAAAGTTAAACATCTTTCAGCTAAATACACTAGTCTTAAAATACAAGTGTTAGAGACCAGCACCGTCCAACAGAACTTTATGTGATGGTGGAAGTATTCTATTACTGTCCTGCCCAGTAGAGTAGCCATGGGTCATATGATCTATTGAGCAATTGAACTGGAGACTACTGGAACCGAGGAACTGACATTTTTATTTTTCTGTGGCTAGTAACTATGGGACAGTATATTTATAGACAGGTACTAGAATTTAAAACTTCACACCATTCAGTTTTTAGATGGTTTATCGCCCTACATAAGGAATGATTAATTTGAAGCAACAGACCTGCAACTCAAATGGTAGAATTATGAATGCTTCATGAAAACTGAGATTTTAAAATATTGGGATTCAATACTTAAAATACCAGATAGTATGAGACAGAAAAATACCAATATGTTCAACTACTACAAGGATGCAGTAGCTTTATCTATTATCTCTGATATGCACTAGTGTTCAGCTAGGAACAGCCCAGACATACTTTCAGAGAGATAATTGACTTGAAAACTTCCAAGAGTAGAAAGGAAAGCTACCAAGTTCAGCCCTCAAGTTCATCAGAAGGTTATAGATACAAAATTCTGTTTGGGCCTAAGTATTAAGGCATCCAGTTACTCAGTATGAATTACCTGGGAAAAAGTATGTGTTCTATGCAACTACTAACTAAATAAGCACTGAAATAACCACTTTAATGGGGGACTGTGATTTATGTGGCATATTACTTCCAAAGAGGCCTTTTAAAAACATTGTTTCATTAACTCTGACAGCATTCCTGCGTGGTAGCTGGCAGAGCAATTATGCCCTTTTTCCAGAGACAGAAGAAGAAATGAAAGGCATGTCCGGTGTCAATCAATGTGACAGGGATATCACTGGGAACAGGGTGTGTATGCCTGGGCAAACTAAATGTGTGCTTTTCAGTTGAGAATCGGGCTAATATAACTGCTTAAACCAAGATTTAGGAGTGTTTAAGAGAGGTTGGCACTCAGAAATAGGCTTCATTATTTTGGCAATTCCCAACTCCTTTGGAAAAATAAAAGTAGTTAACACAATAATCTGTTTGCTTATCTGCAATGGTTTGTTCATTAGAAATCTAGTGAGCCCCTTCTCTGATGCAATCCAGAGTTCTTTAGAAGACAGATAGCACTCTGGGCTTGCTGACCCTGCAGGGAGCCTTGGTCTTGAAGCAGCACATGAGCTGGGTTTTGAAGGATGAATAGAAGCCTCTCCATGGGGCACCAACATACAAAACCATGCTCCTTTGTCTGCCTTGGGAGCACTGGCCAGGGTTCACCAAGCCACAGGGGAAACTGGCAGCTTCCTGAAGTTTCAGTTATACTTAAGAGCAAGTAGTTTGAAATAGTTTGAATATTTTAAGCATGCAGAAATATTTAAAAGTGAAAAGCCAAACTTGCATGCATTTTTAATATATATAGACTTCAAAGAAAGCTTGCTCAGGGAAGGCAGCTCTAGACAACATAAGAATGAACGTTTCCTTTCCTCTGCCCTAGGTTATGCTTTGGTGTGAGAAGTACCAGAGGGGGTAAAAGATGAATAATTTCAGAATATATAATGAAAATATACCACCTACAAATTAGATGGGCTTAGTCTACTTACTTAATCTCTCTGAGCCTCAGTTTCCTCATTTGCAATTTGCCTACTTCCTAGACTTGCTTTTCATGATTAGATGTAAGAGATGTAAAGGGGTCTACGTGGTACCCAACACTGATTGTTTCTCAAGAAATGATCACTGTACCTGAATTGAAATGAAAGAAACTGTTGATGCAATGGATTGAGGATTGGAGGCACGAGGCACGAAATATTCATTCAAACACAGAGAAAAGTAGAAATGTTTTACCCAGCAAAATTAAACAATAAAATGGCAATTGAGAGTATAAATTTGTGTAACTTTTTAGTAGGGTAATTTAGCAACAGCTATCAAAATGTCAAATATCCATACTATTTGATTCAGCAACACCTAATTTGAGAATTTATCCTGCAGATATGCTTGCACATGTGTGGAATGACATAAGGACGAGAGTATTCACTGCCGATGAATGAAGGGGGAAAAAAAAAAAACGTTGAGGATGACTGAGCACAGACTTGTGAAGTAAATCACAGTATACAGCTGACCCTTGATCTAGGAAGGGGAATGCTGACTCCCCATGCTCGAAAATCTGGGTATAACTCACAGTTGGCCTTCTATATACGAGATTCTTCTCTTTCTGCAATTCCTACTTATCTATGGTTCTGCCTCTGCAGATTCCACCGGCCGTGGATCATGTAGGACTGTGGTATTTGCTATCAAAAAAATCTGCACGTAAGTGGACCCACACAGTTCAAACCTGTGTTGTTCAAAGGTCGACTACAATCTGTAAAACTGAATACTATGCAACTGTTAGAAAGGCGGAGGAAACTGTCTAGGAACTGATATGGCTGCTTTCTAAAATTTGTTGTGAAGCTAAAACAGCAAGGTGTAAAACAGTCCATCCGGCATGTGTAATAAAACTTGCTATGTCCTCACCACACTCCTTTTCTTTTCTGTCCTCCCCAGATACCTAGACTACACTTCCTTCTCATCACGTGTGACATATGACAAAGATCTGACCAGGTGAATATGGATAACAGTAATATAAGTAATTTCCAACCCTGGTCTCTAAAATCCTCTAAATCTCCTATGTTTTCTGTCTTTCTGCCATTGTTAGTTCCCACAGAACATCTGGCAGAGGTCCCAAATACTAGGGAGTGGCAGAGCCACTAGACTAAAGGAAGCTGGGAATGATTACTGGCCCCTGGAGAAGACTGCAAAGGCCACAGTGGATATGAACACAAGCAATAATAAACTTTAGTGTACTAAGTTGTTGAGATTTGGGCTTCCCTGATAGCTCAGTTGGTAAAGAATCTGCCTGCAATGCAGGAGACACTGGGTTTGATTCCTGGGTTGGGAAGATCCACTGGAGAAGGGATAGGCTGTCCAGTATTCTTGGGCTTCCTTGTGTCTCAGCTAGTAAAGAATCTGCCTGCAATGTGGGAGACCTGGATTCGATCCCTCAGTTGGGAAGATCCCCAGGAGAAGTATCCTAGCCTGGAGAATTCCAGAGCCTGTTTAGTCCACGGGGTTGCAAAGAGTGGGACATGATTGAGTGACTTTCACTTCACCTCACATTGAGCTTTGGGGGTAGTCTGTTAAAGTATATGGCCTGTTGCAAGATTTGTGTGGAAAAGGAGGAAGTGTAGAATATTTATCTGCATATTATATATATGTGTGTGTGTGCATACACATACTATTGTAAATTGTATATATTGTAAATTGTATATATGTTATCATATATGTTATATATGGGACTTCCCTGGTGACTCAGATAGTAAAGAATTCACAGGCAATGCGGGAGACCTGGGTTCGATCCCTGGGTCAGAAAGATCCCCCAGAGAAGGAAATGGCAACCCACTCTAGTATTCTTGCCTGGAGAAATCCAGACACAGGAGCCTATTGGGCTATATAGGCCATGGGGTCACAAGAGTCGAACACCACTTAGTGACTAAACCACCGTTGTTACCGTGTTATATATATACAATCCGTTGCCTCTAGGGAGACCAGGGATTAGAACTTGGTGGCAGGAAGGGGGGTGGCTTGGAGAAGGCTTTTCTGCATTTACTTAGTGAAGGATACCTTTCTTCACCCTGGCTTTTATCTAGAGATACAGAGATGACTGCTGCTTAGAGCAGTATATCCAGGATCTTTGCCATCATTAAATACACCCAGAAAGTGATTATATTTGGTCAGTGGAGGAAACTGTGGGGAAATTAGGGTCCTGGTAAGACAATTCAGGGCTAAAAGGATGAGACTGCGACTCTGACCACCTCAGCCCAAGGATGAAGGGATTTAAAGCCTGTAGAGCAGCTGTAATCCATTAGCACATCAGCTGGGGAGCACTGTACAGGATTCAATACTCCTGGCTCTCATTTCCTCTTTCACTCATCCTCCCCAGGACACAGAGAGTGACCAATCTAAGTTGGAGAAAAGAAATTGAGAGTATGCATCTCAGCCTCCTCTCTCTCCATGTTGAAATCAGCCTGTTTGCTCAAAGTGGATGTCCCTAGCTCCTCCCAAACATAGGGAAGGCTTTCTGTCCACCTGGATCTGTGGCTGGTTTGACAAGCCTTTCTAATTCTGGGGCTAAAGATGAGCAAGCCAGCTTACAAACTGAGCCTCATTATTTTACCTAGCTTTTAATCTCCATCTTTCTCATTGTTGTATCTATGTCTCAACTAGTTATAAAATCAAGTGGGCAACTCTACCTCAGCAACAACAAAAATTTTAATAAATGCTATCAACTAAAAACTCAGATGGGCAAAAGAGATGATACTGAATAACTGTTTAAGATTTCAACATACCCTTTTGTACCTTTTGAATGTGAGCCACATGAATTCATTACCTACTCAAAAAATAAATTGAAGTCATCCCCCCCCCCAAAAAGATGTCTCAGGTAGATTGGTTTGAAGCGCCCTCAGTACTGGCCTGGATGAAGGGAAACCATTATCAAGCCACAGCTGCCAGAATGAGCACAACGTAACAACAATGTGAATGACAGTGGTTATCACAGAATGGAAAGAAAGAAACAAACCCAGGAGACATCCATTCACTCAACAATGTTTACTGAGAATAAGCCAGGCATCTGGCAAGGAGGAGCAGCAGAGCTTGCAGGTAAAATAGAGAGGCAAAAATAAGAATTAAAAAAACCCAGAAGGAACCCATTTTTTGCACTTAGGAGTATGGCCGAATAAAAAATGATCGAAGAGGAGCTGACTTGGCAGAGTTAAGAGGAGTCAGAAAAGCTCGGGACTAATTGAAGTCTGGTTCCCTGAGTGTGAGGCGTCTGTGAACACTTGGAAATACATGCTTGGGGACAGGTGGGCCAAGGAGAAATGATTCAAAATCATCAGCAGAGAGGAAAGGATTTGTCAAGTATAGGCGGGATCTTTGAAGGAGTAAGTATTATAGGAAAGAGAATAAAATCAAGAACAGACCCCGGGATGGGAAGAGGTGATACTATCATGGGACAATGAGTGAGCAATCATGAGACAAGCAGAATGAGGGTCAGGGCCACAGAAAACTAAGGAGAAGTGTGGTATAAGAAGGAGGTGTTGTTCCCTGTACAAGACTGTCATATTTGGCAAGTAAAAATATACCCAGTTTAATGGGAACTTCAGATAAGCAATAATTTTTCAAAACAGTTTCTTAGCACTGCATTTGGGATATGCTTTGTTCAATTATTTGTTACTTACCTGAAACTCAATAAACAGAGAAGCAAAAATAGCAAGGGGCTTCCCTGGTGGTTCGGCAGTAAAGAATCTGCCTGCAATGCAGATGTGGGTTCAATCCCTAGGTCAGGAAGATCCCCTGGAGAAGGAAATGGCAACCCACTTCAGTGTTCCTGCCTGGAAAATCCCATGGAGAGAGGAGTCTGGAGGGCTACAGTCCATGAGGTCACAAAAGAGTCAGACACAACTGATCAGCTGAAAACAACAAAAAAATAGAAAATCAAAAGTGAACCTGTGTTTCTGCATCTGGTTGACTGAGGGGATGAATAACCAAGAAGCCACTGACTCTTCAGCCCAATATTAATGACTAAGAAAAGAATTTCAAGGACTAAGGAGAATCCTTTGAATTTCATAATTAGGAAGTGGTTGTCAATCCTTTTCAATTGATTCCAATCAAGAAATGGATACAGGGAGTAAAGGGAAAAGTGAGTGATGGGAATGTAGAAGCAGTGGGTTTAGAACCTTCATTTGGGAGGTTGAGTGTCAAGCACTTTCAGGAGTCCGATAACTGGCTCTAGGATGACATGAAGGAAAAACAAAAGGATAAAGGCTAAGAAAGAAGGAAGTAGGGGAGCAGATCAGACAAAGAATGGTGAAAGCTTAAGTTTAGGGAGGTAAGGAAGTGGGGTGTGTGTGTATGTGTGTGTGTGTGTGTGTGCGTGCGTGCTGGTCACTCAGTTGTATCTGACTCTTTGAGACCCTATGGATTGTAGCCTGAACCAGGCTCCTCTGTCCATGGAATTCTCCAGACAAGAATACTAGTGGGTAGCCATTCCCTTCTTCAGGGGATCTTCCCAACCCAGGGATGTGCAGAAGTTTAAGCAACCAGGGAAGCCCCAAAGAAGCAATATAAGCAGCAAAAAGATACTTAATTAATTAAAAAAAAATATATATATGGAAGGAAATCTTTCAAACTTCAAATTTGTGGAGCAGCCAGGTTAGGAGATAGTTATTCACAGTGAAAAGCATTCTTCTGTTCCTCCAGATGGTTTTCTGCTGGGCCCTTATATGTGGCAGGGACCCCTCAGTGACACAGGCTCTACCTCATGCAGGTTGTTGTTAAGAAACACATAGTGCCACAGGCAGTCAGAGGGAGAAGCTGCCTGAGAGGTCACCTGTCTTCAGTTCAGTCGCTCAATTCAGTCCGACTCTTTGTGACCCCATGATCACCTGTCTTAGGGGTCTGCAAACTGATCTCTATCAATTCCTGGGCTCTGCAGAGGGAGTGGTGGTGATGGGATGTGGTAACAAGAGTGCTGGTCTCCACCCTGGCTCTGCCCTCCGGTTCTGCCTGAGCAATCTTGATTTCATTTGTTTTACACATTGAGAAGGGTTTTCAGATTTTCTTTGAATGAAGCATTCCTTTGCTTCATCTGAAGCAGACCCTGACCTAATATTGTCCCCTAGAAAGTTCAAGGAACACGTGAAATGTCAAGGTGTCTCTCAGAGGCACCACTGAACTTAAAAATTCTAGACCAGATCTATTCCTCTTTTTATTATAGCATGTTCTTAACTTTGCTTTAAACAAGTTTCAAATGATATGTCAGAGTTAAAGACCCTTCTTTCTCCCTTCCTCAGAAGTGACCAATACCCTGAAGTTAGAGGTGTTCTTTTCTTCCATGACTGTGTTCTTATACTTCATATACAAGTACCCATAGCAATGATTACTATCATTTGTGCATCTCTAGTTTTGGGCTCCAAAATCACTGCAGATGGTGACTGCAGCCATGAAATTAAAAGACGCTTACTCCTTGGGAGAAAAGTTATGACCAACCTAGATAGCATATTCAAAAGCAAAGACATTATTTTGCTGACTAAGGTCTGTCTAGTCAAGGCTATGATTTTTCCTGTGGTCATGTATGGATGTGAGAGCTGGACTGTGAAGAAAGTTGAGCACTGAAGAATTGATGCTTTTGAACTGTGGTGTTGGAGAAGACTCTTGAGAGTCCCTTGGACTGCAAGGAGATCCAACCAGTCCATTCTGAAGGAGATCAGCCCTGGGATTTCTTTGGAAGGAATGATGCTAAAGCTGAAGCTCCAGTACTTTGGCCACCTCATGCGAAGAGTTGACTCATTGGAAAAGACTCTGATGCTGGGAGGGATTGGGGGCAGGAGGAGAAGGGGACGACCAAGGATGAGATGGCTGGATGGCATCACTGACTCAATGGACGTGAGTCTGGGTGAACTCTGGGAGTTGGTGATGGACAGGGAGGCCTGGCGTGCTGCGATTCATGGGGTCAGACATGACTGAGCAACTGAACTGAACTGAACTGAACTGAAGTTTTACAGAACTTTAGCTATAAATAGCCCTTTATATGGGATTCTTTGGTGGTTCAGTGGTAAAGAATCTGCCTGCAATGCAGGAAGCGTAGGTTGTATCCCTGGGTCAGGAAGATCCCTGGAGAAGGAAATGGGCATCTCACTCCAGTATTCTTGCCTGGGAAATCCCATGGACAGGGAAGCCTGGTGAGCTACAGTCCACGGGGTCACAAAATAGTTGGACATGCCTTAAAGTGACTAAACACACAACACAACCTTTTATATCCTGCTTTCTACATTTAGAATTTTTTTTACAACTTATCTGTATTAATACAAGTGGATCTTGTCCATGTGCTTAAACTACAGTGAGCCTTCTATAGGATGAATATATCACAATTGTTTTTTCCCTTATCTAACAAGAGAATCAGGGCAATTAGGTTGTTTCCTATTTTTCACTATGACTAGAAATAATTTAGTAGATATTCCTGCACTTAAGCCTTTGCATATAATATGTGTGAAGTTCTCTAGAAGTGGAAAATACTAAAGGTAGAATTGCTGGATGCTGACTCTTCAACTTTACTAGACTGAAGTTACTTTAAAGTGGTCACACCAATTTACACTCTATAGAGGAGTATAGGAGCATTTTCCCACATTCTAACCAATGCTTAGTATTAACAAATTTCCAATTTTTACCAATCAGGGCTGCTTAATATTACTGTTTTCTTTGCATTTCCCATTACTAACGAAATAAGTATATTTTGTGTGTTTTTTTGGTCTTTTGTGATATCTCTTTAATGAGTTTTTGGATCATATCTTTTACCCAGTATGACTTTTTCTTGTTTATTCATTCTTCATACAATACAGTTACTATTCAGTTTTGGTTATTTACATTTCAAACATATTCTTCTATTCTCTTACCTTCTTAAACCTTTTAACATTTTTTTAACTTTGTCACTGGTGTCTTTTTCATGCCATTGTTTTTCATTCTAATGTAGTAAAATTTATTCCATTTTTCACTTTGATTCAGCTTTTGGTAACTTCTTTAAAAAATCTTTCCTTATCCTGATGTCATAAATACATTTTCTCCTAAAGTTTTATAATTGGCTGTCTACCTTAAATTTTTAAAAGCCTGAGGAGGTTAGGGTTTGAATATAAATAAAGCAAGTTACAAAGTTTTAGAGACCACCTGATTTAAATCACATAAGGAAAATACGTAAAATGAAGGTAAATATTTTTCCTTGTAATGATAATCATGAATTATTACTATCACTGAGAAATTATGAGACTATCATACCACAAAACCATGATGACTTTTCAAGTAGTTGAAATTCCAGAAGTTAGAAATACACTATTGTGAAATTTATACATGCAAAAATGACAGATATAAACTAGGTATTTCATTGGAGGTAGGTAATGTCTATGTGTGTGCATGCATGCTAAGTCGCTTTAGTCCTGTCCAACTCTCTGTGACCCTATGGACTGTAGCCCACCAGCCTTCCCTGTTCATTGGATTTTCCAGGCAAGAATACTGCAATGGGTTGCCAGGGGATCTTCCCAAGCCAGGGATTGAATCCGTATCTCTCACAGCAGGTGGATTCTTTACTACTAGCGCTACCTGGGAAGCCCAGGTAATGGCTACAAACCCAAGCACTTAAGTGGAGAATTTAGAATAGAACATTTATATAATGCTAAATATTTAGCTTGGCAGCGTGGAGTTGTGGAAAGTAGACTGAACTCAGAATCAGAAGACCTTGTCCTAAGACCAGTTCTGCCACAGATCAATCATGACCAAGTCACATAAGTTTTCAGAGCCTCAGTTTCTGAAACATGGGGGTGATACCTGTTCACCTCATGGAAAAATGGTGAGACTAAAATGGAAATAACAACAATCTTTGAAAAGGGAGTGCATATTTATTGTAATTTAAGCAGGGCTGAAGTTCAGGGTCTGTCTTCCTCACTAATAGACTGCTATTGCTTGCTTGCTTGCTAAGTCACTTCAGTCATGTCTGACCTTTGTGACCCCATAGATGGCAGCCCACCAGGCTCCCCATCCCTGGGATTCTCCAGGCAAGAACACTGGAGTGGGTTGCCATTTCCTTCCCCAATGCATGAAAGTGAAAAGTGAAAGTGAAGTCACTCAGTCATGTCCGACTCTTAGCGACCCCATGGACTGCAGCCTACGAGGCTCCTCTATCCCTGGGATTTTCCAGGCAAGGGTACTGGAGCGGGGTGCCATTGCCTTCTCTGAATAGACTACCACTTGTCAATTAATCATAACAGTAAGTAATAATTTTTTAAAAAAAAAAAGTACCTTCATACATAGAGTCTCATATTTTCTTTGCAACAACGGTTTGAGGTAAGTACTGTGAATATCCCACTTTTACAGAAGTGGAATCAAGGCTCAGAGTTACTGACTTTTACAGTTACAGACCTTGTAAGTATCAAGACTTGTATTCATATCTTAGCTTCTAACTGTGAGTCCATTGTTTTGTTGATAACAATAATGATAAAACTAGCAGTTCTTATACTTTGAACACTTACTATGAGCTAGGCATTATTCTAATGCTTTACAAGTTTTTCTCATTTGCAACTCACAATCATCCTACCAAGTAGTTAGGAATATCCCATTTTACAAACGGATATTTGAAGCACAGAGAAACCAACCGTCTTACCCAATATCACTTAGCTGGTAAGAAGCACCTGAACCAAGTAATATGGCTCCAGGGACTAGTTTCTTAACTAAAATATTCCATCTTCCATCCACCTGTGGGTTCAGGTTACTGACTCCACTACTGGATGTGTCCTCATTAGCTGCAAATACATAAAGACCACCTACATTTTCCAAATCATTGCTACAGCATCTAGACACCAATGGCCAGAGAGTCTCCTATGTTTCCGAACAAGACCTTCCAGCTTAACCAGAACAGTCCCAGGTAGTAGCTGTTGTCCTGACTTAATTAATACTCATGCCTCTCATTCACACAAGAGTTCTAGCTTGAAAAATCAAATGATATGGTTTTCTATTGCTAACTCTAGACAGACTCCTGGCCTTTATTTCCTTATACATAGTTTGGATTGGCTGCTGGTCCCCTATAGGCCTGCCCTTTGCTGTGGGAGTTGCCAACCTCCCATCACCCCCATTAGCAGTGGTATTAACATGACAAGGGGACTTCTTGGCTTTGTATCTGCAAGGGAAGAGAAAATAACAGGTGGATATGAGAAGGGCTTGGTTCTTCATCTCACCAAGAGTATTCATTCCTCAGTACCTTGGTGAGGATTTCAAAAGGAAAAGACAAGCCTGTACATCAAGAATGATTCTCACTCCATCTGGAATTGATATTCATCTTGGCCAGTCTTAATATTAAAAGCAAAAGAAACTGCTTTCTGACTTTCATTATATATAGGAATATCACAGTCCTACAGAGTTTCTTTTGCCTTACAATTTTCTGAGTTTCCATTATCTTTTGCGGTCCTTAGCTTTGAATTGTGCATGCAGCTTCCCCATCATAAGGCCTCAGCAGGGAGCAACTGGCTTGGGGAAGCTGGACAGGGAAGGGCTGAATCAGCAAGGACCAGTCACAGCAGGCATGCTTGAGGGGATTTGGGGGAAGTAGAGGGGATGAGCTGAAATCAGCAGAAAATAGATGCCAAACAGCTTGATTTAAAATTAAAATGATGTGTTTTTCAAACAGTGTTTTCACCTTAAAAATGATGTATTAAAAAACAATACCAAACTTCCTTCAACATAATTACTTCAAACTTTGTCCCAAGGGGGAAATCCATGCTTGCCAAGGGCAGATGTTAAGGAAGAAGAGTAATATTTACAGCACTTCTAACAACTTTTTCTCATTCATTCTGTAAAGTGGCTATGACCAATCCCTGTTTTATAAAGAAAAATATGAAAGGCTAACCTCTCCAAGGTCTCAGTGCTAGAAGTGGCAGAGATAGGATTCAGCCCAAGGTGTAATTGCAAAGCTGCAATGGACTGAATATTTGTGTCTCATCAAAATTCATATGTTGAAATCTAACCTGTAAGATAATGGTCTTAGGAGGTGGGGCCTTCGGGAGGTGATTACGTCATGAGGATAGAACTCTCATACAGGGGATTAATGTCCTTATAAAAGAAAATTGAGAGGGCTCTCATTCTTTCTGCCACGTAAGGACACAGCAGGAAGACTGCCATCTATGAATCAGGAAGTTAGTTCCCACCAGACTCCAAATATGCTGATGACTTGATCTTGAACTTTCCAGCTTCTAAAACTGTGAGAAATAAATGTTTGTTGTTTAAGTCACTCAGGATTTGTTATTTTTGTTACAGGTGACAAAAAGGACTAAGACAAAATCCTTATGCTTTTCTCTGTATCACCCTAGAAGCAGTTAGTTCAAGCCAAAGATAGGAATCTCTAACAGTGGAATTAAGACAAGCCTCATGTGAGAAAAGACTTTTTTGTGAGAGAAACATGAGGTGTGTGGATATTTCCAGTTCTCCTAAAAATGCAAAGAGTAGGCATATATTCAGTGGTATGCTAGTAAATCATCTCTCTGGAGAGAGAAAAAAGCCTAAAAGCCTGGATTTGCAGCAGTTGATGGCTTCTAAATACTCCCACCATAACCCATTTCAAGCTGCCAATGTTTGATCAACTGGCTTGTAAGATTCTGGATATTAAATAAATAATCAGCTCTCAGAGAACAGACAAGCCTGTTCTAGTACTCCACTGCATTCTTTTACTTCAGCTGTGTGTTAACTCATCATTTGGGTACTCTTCTTGAGCACATGACCTTCGTAAATATATAAAGCTTCTCACACTATGGAAGGTATAGGAGACCAGAATCTATTACATAACCTCCCCCCAAAAAACTTGCCTTTTAGACATAGAATTATTTTGAACTGATTATTTTGAGAAAGAGTAGACAAAGGAGATGCTCTGAAAACAGACTAGAAATTACCCATTTGTAAGGTGAAGGAGGAAAGTGAAAGAGCCGGCTTAAGACTAAATATTAAACTAAGATCATGGCACCTAGCCCCATTATTGCATGGCAAATAGAAGAGGAAAAGGCGGAATAGTGACAGATTTCCTCTTCTTGGGCTCCAAAATCACTGCGCACGGTGACTGCAACCATGAAATCAGAAGATGATTGCTTCTTGCAAGGAAAGCGATAACAAACCTGGACAGTGTGTTGAGAAGCAGAGACACTGCCCTTGCTGACAAAGGCTGGTAGAGTCAAGGCTATGGTCTCTCCAGTGGTCACATACAGTGGTGAGAGCTGGACCATAAAGAAGCAGAATGCCAAAGAACTGATGCCTTGGAACTGCGGTGCACAAGAAGACTCCTGAAAGTCCCTTGGACTGCAAGGAGACCAAACCAGTCAATCGTAAAGGAGATTAACTCTGAATATTCCCTAGAAGGACTTGTTAGGTAGTTAGAATAGGAAACAGGAGTCCAGAATGCCGGTGGCTAAAAGACAAGGAAGAGATAGCCTGCGAAAATAGAACAAAGGAAGGTGCGAGAACCAGAGTGAGGACCTCAGGTAGAACAAACAGCACTCCTGGCTAGCCTGATTTACATAGGGCAGGCCCAGGAGGGGTGAAAAACATATAAAAAGAGGAGCCAAAGGGCCGGAGGGTCTCTCTCTCCTGCGCACTGGGGCTCTCTTCTCTTCACGTCTTTGGGTCGATATGCCCTCACGCCTCGAAGAAGGATCTTCCTGCTATTTTCTAAATAAAATAGAGCTGTAACGCCGATTTGTCTGTTTGGGACCTGAGAGCTATAACATGGTCAGTCCAAGACTCGAGGGCTGCGACGCACTGAGGGCTTTAATGTCCGTCACTCCAAATCTTTGTTGAGATGAGACAGAACTGAGAAGGATACACGGGCCTGCAGACTGATGCTGAAGTTGAAGCTCCAGGACTTTGGTCATCTGATGCAAACAGATGGCTCGCTGGATGAGACCCTGATGCTGGAGAAGATCGAGGGCAGAAGGAGAAGAGGGTATCAGAGGATGAGATGGCTGGACAGCATCACCGATGCAATGAACATGAACTTGGGCAAACTCTGGGAGATGGTGGGGGACAGGGAGGCCTGGCACGCTGCAGTCCATGGGATCGCAAACAGTTGGATACGACTGGACAACAACAACAGCGAGGGAAATTTACATACAGGAAACCTCCATTTGTAAGGGTGTCTCCTGCTTGATACCAGGAAGAGAAAGATAAGTCTAAATCATACAAAATTTATCAATAAAAAAGGCACAGACTTAAATCTGCACAAGAGTTTTATCCTTGTTCACCAGACATTTCCAGGTCACCTTCCTAAAACTTGCCACCCCTATACAATTTTTTTAATCTTAGCTGAGGATGGTATTGAAGCCTGAATTCTAAGCCATCTCTTTGGATTGCTCATTCTCTAGATTTCTCTAAGGCCTATATGAAATAAACTTCTGTGTGTCTTTCTCCTGTTAATCTGTCTTTTGTTACAAGGGCCCTAAGGCAAAAAGCTAGCAGGTAGAAAGAAAGATTTTCCTCCCCTGTTAGGGTTACAATATGTTAGATACTGGGCTTTTCCTCCAATGAAGGCCTTGTCACCTCTGCTGCTAAGAATGTCAGTCCCTTCAGAGATTGGTAAGACCGAAAAGAACCGCCTCACACAAAGCCATGCCCTTTCCAGAGAGGCCCACATCCAAAGACAAAATGATCTGGTCTTTTAGAGTCCAGGCCATCTCAGTCCAATGGCAGAGGACTCTGAAGAGCCATTCTAACTTCAGAACTTGCCAAGCAGTTAGACAAAATTGTCAAGCCTGCATCATAGCTTAACTTCTCCCTTGGCCTTCTCTGGTTTCCTTCCTCTTCCATTCACAAGATATTGGTCTCAAGCTCCCTTAACCATCCTGCTCACTAAACTCTACCTCTGAGTCCTCTAGAAGCTCAATAGTCAGAAAGAATGGTGTAGAGGGGAGTTCCCGGTGGTCCAGGGATTAGTACGGCACTCTCACTGCAGGGGGCACAGCTTTGGTCCCTGGTCAGGGAACTAAGACCCTGCATGCCATGTGACACAAACAAACAACAACAACAGGAAAAGAAACTGAGTTTGTGAGACATCCTCATTCAACACAGCTCCACCTGAGGCAGCACTCTGTAAAGCAGACCATGTCCAGGTAGCCTTATACAGTAAGTCTCCTACACATAATTGAAGAGAGCATGTTCATAAGTACATAAAGTTACTTAGGTACCCAACTACCTGGAGAAGGAAATGGAAACCCACTCTAGTATTCTTGCCTGGAGAATCCCATAGACAGAGGAGCCTGGTGGGCTACAGTCCATGAGGCCGCAAGGAGTCAGACATGACTGAGCACACAGTGCTTACATACCCAACTACCACAGCCAGCTATATAGTACTGCACTGTAATAGATTTATTATACTATTCACCCAAATAATATAAACAAACAAGCACAAAAGAGCAAATATTTTTAATCTTACAGTATAGTACCCTAAAAAGCACAGTAGTACCAGATATGTCACTGCTGTTTTTACGCTTGCTTACAGACATCCTGGGCTTGACATAAAGTTACTGTACTACTATATTCTCTACAGTACGATTAAGTATACAAAAGCACAATCTCTGGCAGAGGGTGTGCACACGTGACAATGTACACCAGACATGTGAACTAACTTACATGACACACAAATGCACACACACATCTTTTGAAAGCTCACAACTTGAAGGTTCGTCTGTAGGAGACTAAGTGTAACTAAAAATGGATGTGAGGTCTTACAGTATAGTACCCTAAAAAGCACAGTAGTATCAGATATGTCACTGCTGTTTTTACGCTTGCTTACAGACATCCTGGGCTTGACATAAAGTTACTGTACTACTATATTCTCTACAGTACGATTAAGTGTACAAAAGCACAATCTCTGGCAGAGGGTGTGCACACGTGACAATGTACACCAGACACGTGAACTAACTTACATGACACACAAATGCACACACACATCTTTTGAAAGCTCACAACTTGAAGTTCGTCTGTAGGAGACTAAGTGTAACTAAAAATGGATGTGAGGAGCATCTGGGAGACCCCTAACACAAGACAGGCTTAAATAGCATCAGGAGGCAAGCCAGATAGATGCACAGCTTCCTCAAGGTCCTCACTCCTTCTGATTGTTCTCAGTCCTCTGTGCCACTTCTGTTTACCCTGCCTTCAGGCTGTGTAAGCTACTAATGAGCAGCTTCATAATGACCTTAGAGAAGAACCAGGAAATGCAGTTGGATGGAACCTTATATAATTACTCGCGAGAGACCAGCAATGATAAATGTGCAGTCTTGCCTAAGTTTAATGTTTTAGAAGGAATAAAGCAAACAGGAAAGGAACTGAAGGATCCATTTTAAGTCGTATGTACTCATACTATAAGTCTTCACGAGAAATCTCTTTTTCTCCCTTCCTTTTTCCCTCCTTCTCTGTTTGTCTCTCCTGTGCTCAGCTCCTTGTCTCCCTCTCCCTGTATCCTTGATCAATTATTTGGTGATAAGGCCACTATCTAAAAGGAATGAAATCGGGTCATTTGTAGAGACATGGATGGACCTAGAGTCTGTCAAACAGAGTGATGTAAGTCAGAAAAGAGAAAAATATCATATATTAACACATATATATGGGATCCAGACAAAAATGGTACAGAGGAACCCATTTGCAGGGCAGGGATAGAGACACAGATGCAGAGAACAGATGAGTGGAAATGGAGGGTTGGGACTGGGGTGTAAACTGGGAGATGGGGATTGACACATGTACAATATTGTGCGCAAACCAGATAGCTCGTGGGATCCTGCTGCGTAGCACAGGGAGCTCAGCTCAGTGCTCTGTGGTGACCTACAGGGGTGATATGGCGGAGGAGATAAGGGAGGCTTGAGAGGGAGGTGACTATGTGTATACACGTAGCTGATTCACTTCATTGTAGAGCGGAAACCAACACAACATTGTTAAGCAATCATAACGCAATAATGAATAAACAAACCACCACCAAAAAGAAAAAAAAAGACTGCCAACATTCAACTGTCTGAGTAGCAAAAAACCCATCACAGAGCCCTGGTACTTCACTCTGAGGAGAAATCTGTGACAGATGCTTGGGAATAAAATGGCCAACAGTGAAGACAGGACAGAGTGGCACTGAGAAGTGGCAACTGGCAAGCAGAGACGGATACTTCATTATATCATCCACTCACTTGCCAGGGTCCACAGAGTATCAGCCAGGTGCCAGGCTCACTGCTGTGAGCTGGGAATACAATGGACCGTGGACAGAGCTGGTCTCTGCCCTCCTTCTTTGTGTGTGTGTATGTTTTATTTATTTATTTTTTAATTTGTATTATTAGGGTCCTTGCCCTCTTGAAGTCTAGTGAGAAGACAGACAGTAACCCAACATCATAGACATAAATATTAATTTACATCCGAGCTAAGATATAGTGGGAGAACATCAGCTGGAGCCTTAAGATGCTAGAACTAGATACTGAAGTATAGTAATGTGTGGTCTCCTGGGGGTGAGACTGAACGTTTCCACAAAGCTAACAACCCCTAGAAGCATCCCTGCCTCAGGCCTGGAGCCCATGTGCATTTTAGTGCTGCTGAGACTCAGAATACAGTGAGATTTCAGAAAAGAGCAAAATTTTTCAAGAAAATTATTTTCAAGAAAAATATCAAAAATAAAGTAAAAATAAAATTTTATTCAAATATGACCTGTTTATTGCTCTTTAAGTTGAGGTGTACATATGTTATGAAGTGAACAAGATGATCCACTTAAGTGTGCAGAAAGCTTTTTATATTTTTTCTCATCCTTTGAAAAATTGTAGTGTGATACTCTTTTCTCATAGCAATATTACCTGAGCTTCCTAGGTGGCGCTAATGGTAAAGAATCTGACTGTAAGGCAGGAGATGGGGTTCAGTCCCTGAGCTGGGAAGATTGCCTGGAGAAGGAAATGGCTACCCACTCCAGTATGCTTGCCTGGAGAATTCCACGGACAGAGGAGCCTGGTGGGCTACAGACCATGGAGTCATAAAGAGGCAGACATGACTGAGGAGTAACACTTTCACTTTATAATATACACAATACATTGTACAATAGCGCTTGCATGTCATTTACAAATAAATGGGCAAATATAAGGTACACATACTCAATAGTTTAACTGATGCACATATCAAAGTTTGGAAATCAGTGTTTTAAATTACTTGCCAAGTACCTGATGCTCAATAATAACAAGTAATATTTACTGAGGATTTATTAATGCTAAAGCACATTAGCTGGTGATACGAATTATTTCATTTAGTTCTCATAATAACCTTTTGAGGTTGGTACTAGTACTGCCTCATTTGATAAAACAAAGGCATCAAGGATTAAGTCAGATGCTGAAGATCACCCAGCAGGTTAAAGGTAGACCAGAGGTTCAAACCCAAGTATTTTGATTGCAGAATGGGGCTCTTACCATATTATGCTGTCTCATACATGCCAGTTCCTATCATGTATGTGTTGATATTTAAAAGAATAATATTTTGGGGCTTTTTGGAAAGGTCACTTATGAGGAATATTTTGTTCTGAGATAACACACAATAAATATAAGACATTAGTAAATACAGAAAATCAAATAACAAGTTTTAAGTCAGTTTTTAAAGACTGCCTTTCATAGAATATGTTTCACCATGATCTTGAACTGAGTAGGACAGGGAAATAGAATAGCTTGAGAGCCCCCAGTCACTCACAACCCCCTAAAATAACTTTGGAAACCTATCCTTTGAATGAGTAGCCATTCCCTTCTTCAGGGGATCCTCCTGACCCAGGGATCGAATCTGGTCTCCTGCACCACAGGCAGATTCTTTTTCATCTGAGCAACCAGGGAACTTTGATATCTAATGGATGGCTACTCAGCATCCGAAAATGCTAGTCCATGTTGTGGTCTGCAATGCTGGCTCCTGTCGTTCCTAAAAAGGTGTCTGTGATGCCACTAAGTCCTTTCTGGAACTAGGCAAATGGATGACCTGAGCTGGTCCAAAACCAGGCATCAGTCGGGAGGAAGGAGTGATTGGAGATGGGTGGGCATATCAGTGTTTCTCCCCACGGTGGTCAGGGATACTTTCTTGGGCTCAAAGTCTTATCAAGTTTTGTCACATTAGGAAGTACATCAATGCCAATGTTCATCCTACTCATACACTTTCACATGACTCATTTTCTTTGCCAACCAAGAGTGAGTGTGAGAGACATCAGGACAATCTGTGCTCTAATCACATGACATCCAAGAGATCACTGCCACCAGCAGCTTTTACATTATTTTGAATAGCTAGGTTTTTTGTTAAGAAATAAAATTGGGCATCTGGTTGGAATTCAATCCTGCCACAAATAAATGTCCCAGTAGTCAGCTTCCTTAGAACACTGAGTGATGATGTGTGATGATCTGTGAAGAAGAAAGAGTGCCGCGTCCATACCACTGTGTGAAAAAGCCAAGCTGCATTCCAGGTGGCAAAGACTTAATCCAAACTCTGTATAACAGAGCTGTCTAGGGTTATTCTTGGGCTTCCCTGGTAGCTTAATGGTAAAGAACCCGTCTGCTAATGCAGGAGACATGGGTTCAATTATTGGGTCAAGAAGATCCCCTGGAGAAGGAAATGGCAACGCACTCTGGTACTCTTGCTTGGGCAATCCCATGGACAGAGGAGCCTGGTTGGCTATAGTCCATGAGGTCACAAAAGAGTCAGGCTCGACTTAGCAACTAAACAACAACAAGGGTAATTACTAATCTCACATTTGGAGTGCTCCAAGTTACAACTAAACTGTCGCAAAACAACTCCTTCATATCTGGACTATGCATTCTGAAGCAAGACTGCAAAAGTGGGCTGGATGTTAGGTCAAGACTGCCAGCCTTTGGGGCATGACGTTCCTGTTATTTCTGCATTTTTTGTATTTTCACTGCCCATTCCAAGCTGACATCTCTCTACTTCTCCTCCACCTTTCTCAGTCACAATGAATAGAATTTTTCCAGAACCTCTATTATAGACAAAATGATCTTGGATATTCATGAAAAATACAGCAAAGAACTGGCAGAGGGAAAAACTGACCTCAAGAAAGTAAAGAAACTTCTATTATTTAGTTTGGTTCTCTTCTTCCCGATCTCTGTGTGGCTTACTCCCAAAGTCATTCAGATCTAGGCTCCAACTCTACCTTTTCAATGAAGGCTTCCCTGAAAAGCATACCTAAATACTCTTCTCTTACCATCTTCTCATGTTGTTAACCTGGCTTCATAGAGCAGGTCTTCTCCTGATTAGATTATAAATACTTATACTGAAATGACAGAGAAGGCAATGGCACTCCACTCCAGTACTCTTGCCTGGAAAATCCCATGGATGGAGGAGCCTGGTAGGCTGCAGTCCATGGGATCGCTAAGTCAGACATGACTGAGCGACTTCACTTTCACCTTTCGCTTTCATGCATTGGAGAAGGAAATGGCAACCCACTCCAGTGTTCTTGTCTGGAGAATCCCAGGGACGGGGGAGCCTGGTGGGCTGCCGTCTATGGGGTCTCACAGAGTCGGACACGACTGAAGTGACTTAGCAGTAGCAATAGCAATACTGAAATGTACCTTGTCTAGCTCCCCCTTAGGATCTAAGCGCCATGTGAATGAGGGCTTTGTTTTGTTCACTACCGCATCTGCATTACTTAAAACGAGTACTTAGCATATGAATAGTGTCCGATGAATAGTTGTTGAATGACTAAATAAATACAGAAAATTTATGTTGTTCAATGACTAAATTAAAACCAAATGGAACTAATCATCAGGGAAATGCAAGTCAGAAGCACAAAGAAATAGGAGATATCATCTTACAGTTGTTAAAATGCCAGTCATAGAAAAGATAAAAGGTAACAGGTGTTACCTTTCTATTTCACAGGATATGGAATAGAAAAAGGAATACTTGCACATTGTTTATGGGAAAGTAAATTGGTGTAGCCAGGAAGGAAAACATTATGGCAGTTTCTCAAAAAAATAAAAAATAGGACTACATTATGATCCGGCAATCCCACTTTTGAGAATATATCCCCCCAAATTGAAATTACAATCTTGTAGAGATAGCTGCACTCCTATGTTCACTGTCTCATTATTACAATAACCAAGACACGGAAATAACCTAAGTGTCCATTGATAGATAATTGGATTAACATGCAACAGAATTATTCAGCCATGCAAAAGCAGGAAACTCTGCCGTGTGTAACAACACGGATGGAACTTGAGAACATTATGCTAAATGAAATAAGATAGAGAAAAGCAAAACTATATCATCTCACTTACTTGGTGTCTAAAAAGAACTATAGAAACAGAGAATAGATTGATTGTTGCCAGAGGTGAGAGAAGAGGGATGGAAAAATGGTTGAAGGTGGTCAAAAGATACAAATTCCCAGTTATAAAATAAATAAATCCTGAGGATATAATGTACAGCATGGTGTCTATAGTTAATAACATTAACTGATCAAGCTGTTCCTGTTAGCAGAAGAGTTTTGCCTTCTGGACTCTGCAGCCAGAATAATCAAGTAAAAAGAAAGACTGGAAAGAACAGAAATATTGTATATTCAAAAGTTACTAAGAACTTAAAAGTTCTCAAGACAAAAAATCTGTCACTACATGAATTGATGAAGGTTAACTAAACTTATTGTGATAATCGTTTTGCATTTGACACATACATAGATATATATGCATGCATGCAAGCATGCTAAGTCCCTCCAGTTGTGTCCAAATCTTTGTGACCCTGTGGACTGTAACCCACCAGGCTCCTCTGTCCATGGCATTTCCCAGGCAAGAATATTGGAGTGGGTTGCCATTTCCTTCTTCAGGGGATTGAACTCCCATCTCTTAGATCTCCTGCGTTGGCAGATGAGTTCTTTACCACTAGCACTACCCAGGAAGCCCTATAGATATCTATGTAGCTATATAAAATCATTATGTTAAACTAACATAATCTTATATGTTAATTTACCTCAATAGAACTGGAAAAAGTTTAACGGAATACTGAGTCTTGAGACATTTCTGAAATCATGTATCAGGCCAAAATTCTACAAAGAAAGTTGAACAAAGGTGGAAGAAAATAGATAAAACGAATTAAAAATGTTAGGTTTCTTTGTTAACAATGGATCTCTTAAGGAAGGTTTACGATGAAAGTATCTAAGTCTATCCAGAGAGACTCATCCCATGCCCTGCCAAACTTGAGATTCCCTGAGACCATCTCATGTGTAAAAATCAAGACTGGTCATGATAGAGAAACATACATCATGAATCCCTGATCTCTACAGAGTGGAGAAATAATTGATAGTATTCTATAGGGTTTCCCCAAACCCCAGGTGCTGATTTATCGTGACACTTGCTTCTCTCATTGTGGCTAGAACAGTTTTAGACATTCCTTTCCTGTCTTTTCTTTATCCTCCCCCAAAGTGTCCCAACACTAAGCACACATATTTATCTCATGGTCTAATGACTCTTTCTGATCAAGCTGTTCCTGTTAGCAGAAGAGTTTTGCCTTCTGTTCTCTGCAGCCAGAATAATCAAGTAAAAAGAAAGACTGGAAAGAACAGAAATAGTTTACAAATAAATATGTGAGAATTAAGACTCTGAACCACAAACAGTCAAAATCATCTTCAGAAAAAGTTGGACAGTGAGAAAAAATCAGACACTGATGTTTTAATACTGCACATACAAAGTTATTTTTTAGTCATATAATTACTGTTGCTATAAGGACTTCCTTAAAATATCTCAAAAATACACAGTACTATCAACACAATTGATAATAGCTTCAGTTTAGACATTCCTTTCCTGTCTTTTCTTTATCCTCCCCCAAAGTGTCCCAACACTAAGCACACATATTTATCTCATGGTCTAATGACTCTTTCTGATCAAGCTGTTCCTGTTAGCAGAAGAGTTTTGCCTTCTGTTCTCTGCAGCCAGAATAATCAAGTAAAAAGAAAGACTGGAAAGAACAGAAATAGTTTACAAATAAATATGTGAGAATTAAGACTCTGAACCACAAACAGTCAAAATCATCTTCAGAAAAAGTTGGACAGGAGAAAAAATCAGACACTGATGTTTTAATACTGCACATACAAAGTTATTTTTTAGTCATATAATTACTGTTGCTATAAGGACTTCCTTAAAATATCTCAAAAATACACAGTACTATCAACACAATTGATAATAGCTTCAGTGTGACCTATTTGCCTGACAATACTCTTTATTGAAACAATAGACAAGACAGATTGCTTGGTAGTTTAACTTGCCCTAAAATAACTTTCTTTACCAAATGATAATGTCATTTGTCACACAGGAAGTGAAGGCTTGGCAAACTTTTCACTGGGGTTTCCTTTGACATTTCACACTACAGTCAACTGATTTATAAATTATAGGAAGTATAAATTTAACTGTGCTGACAACTTTCTGAGAATCTACTAGGTCTGCAAGACTTTTCTAGCCAAATGGTCTGCTGACCTTTCCAACTCAATGTAGAAAAACATAATGTGTTAAATCAATGAAAAATAAATAAATGAGATTGATTGATTCATTCATCATAGTTTTAAACCATATTTGTGATTTTTCACTATAAAACAGCTCCTTCCTTTAACTTCTAAGGTACCCACTTCTGTCCTGCCGCTTTCTATGAACCCACAAGACACAGCAGCAGAATTAGCTCTTCATCCTTCCTCCTCATGCCCAACTGATCTAAACTTTACAGTGTCTTTCTTCCTTGTTTCTCTTCTATCTGCCCCTTGGTTACCATTCAATCTTAAAACTTAGCTGTCCCTCTGCTTTCACTCTCTACCTTGTACACAGCAGCCTAACTATCTCTTTGCTTTTGTCAATACTGAACTCTTCCACTGACTACAAATTCAATGGGCATTACTCAGCCTGGAATTTAAGTGATTCTGTAGCCAAACTCTGCCCTTATCCCACCCTATGTTTCATTGATCTTCCATATTTCAACAACTTAGAAATGACTTTCTTTCTCAGAATATTCTCTACCCCTTTCTCTATCTATGCTTGGAATGACTCTCCAACTTCCAAACACTACATATATCACTACCAGGGTCAATCAGCTATCTTTCCTCAAAATCATTCCTATCACCCTTTGTTGTTGTTCAGTCACTCAGTCATGTCTGACTCTGTGACGCCATGGATTGCAGCACACCAGGCTTCCCTATCCTTCACCATCTCCCAGAGCTTGCTCAAACTCATGTCCATTGCATCAGTAATGTCATCCAACCATCTCATCATCTGTCTTCCCCTTCTCTTCCTGCCTTCAATCTTTCCCAGCATCAGGGTCTTTTCTAATGAGTTAGCTCTTCACATCAGGTGGCCAAAGTATTGGAGCTTCAGCTTCAGCATCAGTCTTTCCAATGAATATTCAGGGTTAAGTTCCTTTAGGATTGATTGGGTTGATCTCCTTGCAGTCCAAGGGACTCTCAAGAGTCTTCTTCAACACCACAGTTCAAAAGTATAACTTCTTCAGTGCTTAGTCTATCACCCTAACAAGAAATAATGTCACACCCTCTGAACGTCTATGGTATTTGACCCACTCCTTTGATAGCTGTCTTGTGGTATATTTATTTACTTATTCATATGCTGCATTTCCCCCAGATTTACTAATAAACTCCTTGAGATCATTCCTATTTAGAATCAAAACTGATGGAAATCAGTTCATTTGTGTTGAAGGAATGAATGACAGAGAAAGTTTTTTCAAAAACAAGTTTTAACTTCCTATTGATATTAAATTCAGAAAATACTTAGTAGACATTTTTGTATTCCTAAATATTTTATAACAAATATATGTCTGTAAAGATATTATGTAATAGAATATATGCCTCACTCAGTTAAAATTACTAAAGGATAGAGCATATCCACAGAATAATTTGACAAATAGTTCTGGAAATTTGGCTCAGAGGGTAAAGCGTCTGTCTACAATGTGAGAGACCCGGGTTCGATCCCTGGGTTGGGAAGATCCCCTGGAGAAGGAAATGGCAATCCACTCCAGGACTATTGCCTGGAAAATCCCATGGACAGAGGAGCCTGGTAGGCTATAGTCCATGGGGTCGCAAAGAGTTGGACACGACTGAGCGACTATTCTGTTCTGTTCTGTTCTGGAAATGTCAACTGAATAGATATAAATCAACATATTTCTAGTTTTAGTCTCTCAGAAGGTTGTTTTGAGATCATTGGCTGTTTGTAATATATAGAAAAATACTGTTCTCACACATCTTTAAGTGAAAATATTTTTTCTTCTTTACACTTTTATCTGTATTGAGCATGAACAAAAGAAGCTTGGCATATGGTAATTCTTAAAAATTTTATATGTTTACAATGTGGTATGAAAGCACAGTACATTGCTGCTTATATAGATGCCAACAGCTCTCCTATTTTCCAGTTTTATACCATATTATTGGAAGAAACCCAGGGAGCCATCAAACCCAGTGCTGTTTCCAAGCACGTCAAGGCCTAACCATCCCAGAAATACATGTGCTTGTATTGGTATTCCAAGAGATGACTACATAGTACAGGAATTTATTCCAGCCTCTTCAAATCCTGGAGTCAGAAATTTCATCCAAGCCCCTAAATTGCATTCTGAGAGTAAAACTCATTTCCTCATCCTGTAACTTTTAGAAACAAAGGCCAAGTATCCTTTTAATCTGTACCACAAAGAAAAAGGACCCAGTGGAGCCACACCAATGGCTTCTGTGATCCCCTGGTGCTAGACCTATTTCTGCAGTTCTGTAGATCTTCCCTTTCCAGTACTGGTCCTCATCTCCCCCCACACATCTCAATGTCAGATTGTTCATGCCTCAGCCCTTCTCTGTCCACAAGGCCACTCTGGAGCCTGTCCAGTGGTATGCAATTTGATAAACTACGCAGTACTCAGAGTAAAGTGCTAGGGGCCTCAGTTCTGCCTCTGACCAGTAATATAATTACTGAGACCCTGGGCCCACCATGTAATTTCTCTGTATATGAATTTATATCTATATGAACACAACTAAGATTATATCTTAGTCTCTTCAACCATTAAGTGTCTAGGACATTCTTCTACCAACTCCAAGATGATATCTTCCAAATATTCCAGCCAGATATACTCTACCAAGCACTCAGATTCCTCCATTCATTCATTCATTCACAAACTATATATTTAGCAGCAGTATGCAATGGGCTCTATGGTAGGCTGTGGGGACACACTGGTCAATAAAAAAAGGCATGGACCCTGCTTTGTGAAGTACACAGTCTAGTGGACATCAAATGATGTAAGAATTAAAATTAAAAAGCAAGAAAATACATATAAAATTTCAGATGGTACTAAAAGTACTTTGAAACAAAAGAGAGGGCAAGGGAGAGAGGGGGGATGCAATGTGAGAAAATCACAGGACAAGCCCTCTCTGAAGAGATGGCATTTCAGGATTCCAGGAATAGGAAGTAGTCTGACATCCAAAGAGCAGAAGTAAGACCAATTTAGACAACATATGCTGAGAACAACATGTGTAGAAGTCCTGAAGTGAGAAAAGTGCTTTGTGTGCAAAGGCGGCTGTTAGATCTGCAGCAGTGGAAGTGAGAAGAAGCAGAAACATGGCATTTATTGTACTTTGAAACAAAAGAGAGGGCAAGGGAGAGAGGGGGGATGCAATGTGAGAAAATCACAGGACAAGCCCTCTCTGAAGAGATGGCATTTCAGGATTCCAGGAATAGGAAGTAGTCTGACATCCAAAGAGCAGAAGTAAGACCAATTTAGACAACATATGCTGAGAACAACATGTGTAGAAGTCCTGAAGTGAGAAAAGTGCTTTGTGTGCAAAGGCGGCTGTTAGATCTGCAGCAGTGGAAGTGAGAAGAAGCAGAAACATGGCATTTATTTCCTCTCTATATTCACCCAAACATAACACAGAACCTAAATAAGTGGTTCCAAAACTTGCCTCTGCGATAGACTCATCTGGTGATCTTCCCAAATTTCCAGTCCTCAGGCTACACCCCAAACCAGTAAAATCACCAACTCCAGGGACAGAATACAAGCCTCAGAATTTTTTGAAGCTTCCAGTGATTCCAAATTTCAGACAAATTTGAAAATCACCAAGTAAAGCACTAAATCAGTTTTAGTGCTCAAGTTCATTTACTTATCTATTAAATGATGGAGTTCAACATAATGAAATCAGGTCTTTTTCTTGCTCTGAATTAGATGATCTTTCTCTAATTGCAGATCCACAGGTCATTTTCACCCACCCTCTTCCACAAATCTTTCTCTCCCTTCCCACTATCCTGGGACCCTCATATTCTCCCAGTCAGGCCTGAAACCCTGGAATCTTAGATTCTTCTCTTCACACTCTTCATATAAATCAAGCAGATTCCATTGACCCAAAGAATCCAAGAGGCCCTCTTCCCTTCTCATCCAGTTAACCACTTCCTGCACCCTCATCCTCCAGTCCTGCCCAGATCTTTCTGAACTCAATCCTGCTGCCTATCCAAGCCACACCCACCTTTGAAAGCCCTCTCAAGTGCCACCTCCTCCAGGAAGCCTCCCTAACAAGCTCAAATATCTATGACAACTAATCTGTAAAGTTTTAAGAAACTCATAGTCTATTTAATTTAGAACTGAAACATATACTAACATATATGATATGTTGGTATTATTTCCCCCAAAGATATTAAATAAATGAGGAAAAAACATATATTCCCTTAATCGCTGGAATACATTAAGCATTCAGATACTATCTAGAAGGAGCAATGGTAGCACTGGTCTTAAGGTCATACAGTGGTGACGGTACTGGTGGTGGAATTAGAAGTGCAACAAGGCAGTAAGAGCCACGCAGCATAGAAGGCCTATGGCAGTCAGCACTTTCTATACATCACCTCACCTAAACATTGAAACAACCTACAAAATAGTTCTAATCTACCCACCTTACAAATAAGAAAGTTGAAGCTTAGGAAGCTCAAAGAACTTACTAACGATAGATGACAGGTCTTCCTGGTCCTGAATTTTTTCCCCATTATTCCATGTTACCTCTGTAACTCCATGTTAAACCTTTCAAAAACTGGACTCATTTTGGAATCCTTTTGCATCTGGCATAGACTGAGCAATTGCTTGATTCATATGAATAATTGCATGCAGTGGAGAATTCTCAGTAAGAAAGACAGACTATGAGCATTTCATTTTCACAGACTAAGTAGGGTCCCCCAACATTAGTACATAAGCAACAAATGTGTGCTAAACTATACCCTGGCCATTTATTAAAAACATCCTTTCTACTTAAAGTTGTCTAATAAGGTAAGTGTATCAGTAGATGCTCCTTGTTCCAACAGCAAGGGACTTGGGGATTTACCCTGGGTACTGAGCTGCCCATGGCCAGCCTGGAATGTCCAGAGGAACAAATGCTAATTGTGATTAAATAAGTCACATGCTTTAGAAGTTAGTCTATAAAATACTTGAACCATTCAAAGTCAATTCAACATTTCATGTGAGAACTCAAAATCCAACCAATGGGAAAAACCAAGAAGGTTCCATATTTCTCTCCATCTCTTGCCTTAGTTTTTTAAAAGCAAACACTGTAATTGGCTGTTGATAAAAATCAATATGTCAGTAACACCATAACAATTTCTGAACAGGTGCTCGCAGGCAGTCCTGTTAGAAAACAAATTGCTATAATGACAGAGATAATTATCAGCATCTTTGTGGGGGGTGGGACTCAAACCTTCTTGAAGAAATTGTGCTGCTTAGAAATGCAGATAAAAACAAATAAGGGAGTGAGAAGGGAAATAAGTTACATTCTGGTACTAAGAAAATTAAAACAGACAAGGGTATTTAAATCATATGCTGCTAACAAGGTCACTTTAAAAAATTATTTATTTCAAGAAAGATTATTTTCCACTATTCATGAGAATAGAAAGAATCTTGCAGAAGAGATCACTCAAGAAAGTCAAAGATCTAGAAGTTGCTCCTGTTTACTTCAGAAACATTATTTAATTTTCTTTCTTGTGCTTCGCTTCGCTTCGCTTCCCTAAGCATGATTTAGGCTAGTATTATAATCAGTTTGCCTTTCCAGAGCCCTTACCAAGTGCTGCCACTAAGTCACTTCAGTCGTGTCCGACTCTGTGCGACCCCATAGATGGCAGCCCACCAGGATCCTCTGTCTCTGGGATTTTCCAGGCAAGAATACTGGAGTGGGTTGCCATTTCCTTCTCGGAGGAAGTTCATCTAGAAATTTGCTAGTTGGGAGATGGTGTGAAAAAAGTACTAAAACTTACTCCTCTTGAATGAGGAAAAATGGCAGGTAATGTATCTCCCCTCCTGCCCCAGATCTCTCAAAATGGAAAGGGGGAAAAAAGTGTATTTTAAAAGAAAACTAAATCTGTATGGAATAAAAGTGATAAAATGCACTTCCATAATTTCAAGGAAGTTCTCAGTTCTGACACAAAAGGAGCTAGAATAAGTCACGCGAGACCCTGATTCTTAGCATGCACTTGTGTTGTTAACCACAAATTCACTTATTACAAAGACTGATCCACACACAAGGCAGCAAAAGGGCACCTCACTTGTTTTCTAACCCAGAGTCCTGAGAGCAAAAGAAATTTTCCCTTCCAATAACCGAAGCAGTTCACACATTTGCAATAATAAAACCATTTTTAGAAGGTGAATAACTTCACAATTTTTCTTTTTTCAATCTAAGATTCTCTAACTAAACAGATGGAGTCAAGATCTCTTAAGAGCAACTGTGTGTCAGTGTATTTATAAACAGCCAAGGGGCCAGTGTTTTATGTTGGCAGCTAAAAGTCAGCCATTCTAGATCAAGGTTTGCAAGTGCAAAGGCCTTCATTCTGCTTCATTTTCCCATTGGCTTAAGGGAGATTTAAACTCAGTAGTCAGCTGGTAACATAAACAACAACCACAATATATATATGCAATGACACTTAACACACACGTGTGAAAACTTGAATCAAGTATCATTAAAGGTAGAGTCAGCTGAATTATTATTATTATCTTTTTCCCTAATGTAACTGTGGTTTGCAAAACAGTTATAATAAGAAGCACTCTTTCTCACCTTCTAGAAGAAATATACAGACAACCAAGCTTACAATAAGAGCATATCAAGACATTAACCACTTAGTAAATGAAATTGCCCCATGAGTATGGTGTTTAAGGGAGCATATGTATGTGTGTGAATGCACTCTCTATGGTGGCTTATATATGACACAATTATTTACACGGAAAAGAAAAATATGTGACCAGATAGAAACTGTCCTTACCTTTTCAAGTATAGCATTGCCTTGGTGAGGATTGATGTTGTGTTGGCTTATTTCTCTCTTGTATTTATATTCATAAACTTGATCAGTGATATTAATCAGAAGAGTTGATGGGCTGAAGACCAGTTTTCCACAATCATATACAGTTCCACTTTCAATATCAGTTGGTGCTGTAGCATATCGTAAAATTAATCCCATTACGAGGCCTAAAATAAAGAAAAAATAACTGTACTGGAGGAATGTAATCTAAAATATTTATTACTCCATGTTTTCAAATATATGACTTGGAACTTATATAAGTGGCAAGAGAAAGGATCATTACCTGGCTTAGAAAATTGTTTACCCTTCCATCGGCACCAATTCACTAGATTTTTGTTGTTCAGTCCCTAAGACATGTCTGACTCTGTGAGTTGATAAGATTGTATTCTTACAATATTTGCAGTGGACACTTAGTACCTCTCCTTTTTTCCTTCCTAATGGACCCACAGATTTTGGAGAGAAGAGCTACCCACCTCTTTTTTTTCCCATCCAATTGCTTCAAGAAAACCTTGGCTCTGTGACAGATACTGAGTAATCTAATCAGTCAGGAAATGGAATTCCCCTGGAGAAAGTTTCTGGTCCACAGATCAGCACATATCTGAGAAAGCCCCATCAGACTGGTAGGCAGCACTTATGTACTATGGTTAGGGGACAAGTCTTATTCTCTCTCGCCCTCAGGACATGATCAAAGCAATAGATTTCTCCACATTTTGCTGGCACGTATCTTGTCACCTTAAGGGGACACAGTCAGAACACTCAGGATGGTGGGACCGAGATACAGACAGAACCTAGGTCCTGAATAACTTCACTGTGCCCTGGATCAACCTATCCCGGAGCCTAATCTGAGTGTGTGTTCAGGTGCTCCGTCATGTCCAACTCTTTGCGACCCCATGTACTGTAGCTCACCAGGCTCCTCTGTTCATGGGATTTCCCAGACAAGAATACTTCAGGGGTTCCATTTCCTACTCCAGGGGATCTTTCCCACCCAGGGATTGAACCCGTGTCTCCTGCATTGGCTGGAGGATTCTTTACCCTTGTGCCACTTGGGAAGCCCTACCCTAATTCTAGACTTCTTATTATGTGACATAACACATTTTCTAATTTTTTTCAAACTATTTAAAATCAAGTTTATCCTTACCTGCAGCCAAACACATTTTAATGACACAATATTCCTTTAGCAAAGAGTTGGACTCAAGTGACCATCTTTGACTTTGAAGTTTACAAACTGTTCAGATGCTGTCGGTAATCTGACAAATGTGAATTCTCTTAATATTATGGATTTATTAACAAAAAAAAGCAAAGAAACTTTAGAGGCGTACACATTCCTCAGTTTAAAATTAGAACTGATGTATTTTTTTTTTATGATAAATCCACAGTTTACTTTTTTAAAAAATCAAATGCTGGGGATTTTGCCATTCTTCTGTGAATCAAGTCATCTAATTGCCTTTCATTTATTTAATAACACATAAAATAACTGAATGTGCATATTTGGGTGCATATTTTGTGCCAGACATTTATAGATTTAAAATAAAAATACAGTTCGCAGTCCTACAGGAGCTGAAGATTGTGAAATGAAGATCCATAAGCAAACAATTATAATACAACATGACATGTGCTATGACAGCTGGTAAGGATTCTGTGCTATATGAGTATAGAGAGGAGACATTCCAAAGCCCTTTGAATGATGCAAAGCTTTAGATGAATCTTAAAAGGTCACATAAGATTTGTCCAGATGAGCTGAATCAGGGAATGAGTTGGGATCCAGGCTGCACATGTGGGTAGCAGCACATGAGTAACAGCAGAGACAACTAAATGCTCCCTAGGATTTTGATTCACCAGTGTGTAGAACAGTCGTCAGGAAGTGGCTACTCACCCAGAGACTGTGTTTCTGGCTGTCTTGAGTTTGGATGGGTTCTCACCGATGGATTATAAGCAAGAGTGATGTGTGCCACAGAAGTGTTGAAGAAGAGGTGAGCTTTCTCTCCTTTCTTTTGCCATCTATCAGATGGACGTGGAGGGGAAAAAACAGTACTATAGATAGACAGAGTCATGACACTGAAGAAGCCTGAATCCCTGAGACAGCAGGTGGGGGAAAGCATCCACGAGCCAGGAAAACCTGTGCTGGACCATTATGTGAGTGAACAGTGAACTTCTCCCGTGTACTCACTGAAATGTGAGTGCTTCTGTGTTAACAGTCACTAGGATGGCCTAACAATATACCATATAAACACAAAGGAACTTAAGAAATCTGATGGATTTAGGAAATCAGCAGTGGAGTAAGAAGAGAATAAGTGGAAGGGAGGGAGAGAGAGAACAGACTACAGGGGCCAGGTTATAAAGAGGCTCCTCTGTCCTGCTAAGGAGTTCTTATTTCTAACCCAGTGGTAATATGAAACTGTTGTAAGATTTTAGGCAGGACAGTAAAACAGTCAGATTTTCATCTAAGAGCCATCACTCTGGCAATAAAGCGGAAAACTCGAGTGAGAGGGGAAAATGAAAGCAGATTTCTGTCAAGAATATTTTTATCTTACTTATTCCTGCTTTGCTATTTGGTCCATTCCCCCATAATAGTGAGAAATATTTAATGCTAACTTTTGTTAGAAAGAAAAAAATAAGTGATGGATTTGTAACCGCCACGAGCACTTGACCTATCACAGAGCAGTGGGCAGCCTTCCACGTGCAGCGTCAAATGACTGTAATAAAACTAGTCAGGAAAGAGGAGAGAAGACACACCATATACACTGCACATGGCTTAGGATGCCTGCTTAAGAATATCACTTTTCCAACACTCTAGTGAAATCTTAGGGAGAATTTATTCTCTAAATGTCACTTAGCAAGTATCATGAATGATACTATGACCTCTTCAGCTTTCTGCTTAGTGGGAAATATAGAAGGGAAACAAGATACTATGTGCACCTGAATAGAGAGAAACTATATCGTTGATAAGGTCTGAAATTCCCAAAGGGTGAGTCATTTTATTTTTGCAATATCTTTCGGTGCAATAACAGGGAGTAAACATGAAGTGTCCATCATTCTTTCCTAAGCAGGGAAAACAAGAATTTGTCGTAAAAACAAGTGCTCAGGACCTGGGTTTCTGTGGTTAAACTCATACAGTGAATCAAAACCTAAATGGCTGTGCCTGGCCCTCTGTGCCATTACTGGTTCCAGCCTTTGAGAAGAGGCACACTGGAGGAACTTAAGAAGTCAGCCAATGACTGATCTCATCAGGGGCCTAAGGGCCACCATGGTTCAAAGACTCTGTAACAACCTTGCCAAACTTTTTTTAAAACTGCACTGCAGCTTAAATCTTCTCCTCCCCAGCCTCCTGTCCTTCCCTTTTTCCACAGGAGTTGGTTGGGGCTGCACCAAGGCCGGACAGCTGGCTCAGCATCCTCAGTCTCCTTCCCCCTTTTTCCTCAAAAGAATTTTCCCTAATAAATCTTTTGCACAACTAATCTCTTTCTAGCATCTGCCTCTTGGAAGACTCAAATTAACATACTAGACCCTGACCCTTCTTCTCCCCTACCCCAAGGGTTGAGAGGAGTCATCTTAGCTTAGGATAAGCATCAGTGGAGGAGCTGCAGCTTCCCTATGAACTTGGTCAACAAACACATCCACCCATCTGTGTGCAGTAGCAGCAACTAGAAAACCCTTAATGTTGGAGGCCAGACTATTTACTCACAGAGCTTCACAGTTTTAGCTTTAGCTAAATCACTCACAGCATTAGCTGAGTAGGTGACAGATAAAGAAGGACTGCTAATAGGAAGAAAATGCTAATGAAAATGGATCATTTTTACACCCCCACAAGATACAGGATAAAGTATCAGCCACTTGTATGCAGAAGGAAAGAGGAGACTATCTACCATGATTTATAGATACAAACCAGCACTGTCTGTGGTAAGTCATGAAGCTGACCCCACCCGCCCAAGGAGAAAAGAAGGCAGCCTCTCCCAGCAAAGCAATATCATCATCACATGTGCACACAGCCATGGTCCCAGGTTTATCCTCTCAATATGACACTTTGATGAGCTCTGTCACCTGGCCGGCTGGTGGCATTACCTTCTTTAAGCAGAAACTCTAGTCTAAATGTATCCCCTAGGTCTACAAGTCTGAGCTTCTCGGTAACTAGAGTGACAGCAGTGGGAACCTGTTCTCAAGTGAGCCCTGGCCTCGCTCCAGCAGCATAAAAACCCCCAGTCAGAGCTGGAAAACAGTCTTCATCCCTAAAGTACTCACAGTCCAACAAAGAGCATCCCAAGTCCCAGCAGGGAGACCTGGACTCTGATGCGGCCTGTACTAAGTTCCCTAATCTTTGAATACTTACTTACAGTTTGAACCATACCCTTTTGGGCCCAATTTTATATAAAGACATATATTGTTCAGCATTGCTACGCAGACTTTGGCTTTGTCACCACTAGACAAGGAAACACTTTAGGGCACAAGCTGTGCTATCTCTTATCTCTTTTTTTTTTCCTCTTGAAATGCCAAACACTTTAGGCAGTCACTGGCCAGTGTGAGGAACTCCGCCCATAGCAAAGGTCATGAGGAAGGAGGCTTGGCATACGCAAAGGTGTGATCAAGCCTCAGGAATCCCCCTGTTCCCGAGCATCTACCCCCCAAACCAGAGTCTGTTTTATGCTCTCACCTACACCTCTGACTTTACGGGGTGCTCTCCCCCATAACCATTTCCCTCGGAGAAGGAGTTAACTTGCAGCTCCAGTTAATAAAAATTCCTGGGCGTGACAAGTGTTTCAGCTTATGAACTCCTCTGAAGTTTATCTAGCCTGCCTGTATAGGTTTGTCCGGCCACATGTGATTGTTTACAGCCTCCCAAGAGTGAGAGGCACTACTAAAGGCAGATTCTTTGGGGAAGTTAAAATTTATTAGTATAGTGGGTTGGTTAAGAATTATATTGGTGAAGGGTTTTTCATTTGTTGTGCCAATGGTGGTGAAGTCGCTCAGTCGTGTCCAACTCTTTGCGACCCCGTGGACTGTAACCTACTAGGCTTCTCCGTCCATGGGATTCTCCAGGCAGAATACTGGAGTGGATTGCCATTTCTGTCTCCAGAGGATCTTCCCGACCCAGGGATCAAACCCAGGTCTCCCGCATTGGAGGCAGATGCTTTAACCTCTGGGCCACCAGGGAAGCCCCTGTGTTGCCAATAATTGCTACTAATTCCCTGTCTCAGGTCAAACCTCTCTGCTGACAAACTAGTTTGTGTGACAGGATTATCCATACTCCTGCACATGATTGTTTACTACCTCTCAACCATAAACAGCACAGAGAGTTTGGAGTATTTTGAAGGTCTTAATTAGCATAGGGCTTTTCTCATTGTTGAGTCAATGATTGCCACCAGGCCTCCACGTCCTTAGGCACCTGGGAATATATTAATCAATGTATTTGGAATATAGAAAAGGAAATATAGTAGTTTTTGATGTTAGCAATACTAGACTTTTTGAGTTAATGAATTTTCTCTTTTGTTATAGATCACTGTACTTTGTTATAAATCACTGTGTCTTTGCTATGTAAAAATGTAACTTTATCACTATCTTAAGGCTTCCCTGGTGGCTCAGAGGTTAAAGCATCTGCCTGCAATGCAGGAGACCTGGGTTCAGTCCCTGGGTTGGGAAGATCCCCTGGAATAGGAAATGGCAACCAACTCCAGAATTCTTGCCTGGAGAATCCCATGGACGGAGGAGCCTGGTGGACTACAGTCCACGGGGTCACAAAGAGTCGGACACGACTGAGCGACTTCTTTCACTTTCACTTTAAGACTAAATAGATCTTAAGGGAAACATTGGTGAAGGGATTTCATTTGTTGGGCTGATGTTTTGCTGCTTGCCCTTATAATGAATATAACAAGCATATAGGAAGAATAAGTATTAACCTTTAAGATTAATCATGTTAACCTTGGGTTAAATAAATTCCTTTCTTGATTATAACTCACTACACCCTCACCCTATAGGAATGCAACTTTATTTGGAGGGTGGTGCCTGGTTTAAGAAAAAACACCCTTGGAAAAAATAAGTTTTTTGGTTATCAGAAAGAAAGGGTCATAAAGTGTCAGCAGGCCTCATGGCCAGAAGATGACGTAAAACCCCTAAGACCCTTTTGTATACATTCATGCAAAGCACCTGATTTTGATAAAGGTCAGGACTGCTGACCCCCTACGTGACTCTGTATTCATCCTTATGTGTAAAAAAAAGGTATGTAAGCAAACCTGAAAATAAAGAAAATGGGATCAGTTTCTGGAAAGGCTGATTCCCTCGTGTCATTCTTTCTTGTTCTCCGTTCTTCTGGCTGAATTCCCATCTCGGGAGTGGGTACTCACCAAGCCTACTAATTATGCCCGGGCTTCTAAGATCGGACCGGGGAGGCCTCAGTGCCTCCTCTCCTTTGGGAGAATGGAAAGACGCCTGTGGCCTACGTAGGTGGTGACTGGTATTCCATGTAAACCAAGTTATTCAGCCTCTTTTTCTCCACTAATTTTCCTACTACACTATCCGTTTCTAATCTCTGTCTGTATCTGTAATTAAATAAGTTTTTTCCTAGGACGCCGACTCCATCCCCACCTTCGAATTACCCTGGATCTACCGGGGCTGGACCCCGGCAAAGCAGGGTGACAATATATAGCCTTGATGTACTTCTTTCCCAGTTTGGAACTAATCCATTGTTCATGTCTGGCTCTAACTGTTGCTTCTTGACCTGCATATAGATTTCTCAAGCAGCAGGTAAGGTGGTCTGATAGTCTCATCTCTCTTTAACAATTTCCCACAGTTTGTTGTGATCCATACAGTCAAAGCCTTTAGTGTAGTCAAAAGAAAGTTAGGAAGTACAACAGAATACAATCTTAGGACTGGGGAGTTAAACTGAAAAATTAGGGAAAGGAGTTTCCTGAGAAAGAACAGCATTTCTGAAGTGCATTAGCTAGGCACAAATTGTAGGGGAAGGGCACTTCAAGCAGGGGGACATAGTAAAATACCCACAAAAGCGTGGGGAGAGGGAGGAGTTTGGTGTACTGGAAAAATCAGAGAGGGCAGTATGGCTACACCCTAAAGAGGCAGAGGGGAAAGAAACTGATGAGGTGGAGAAGCAAGCAGTAGCTGGTCCCATGGGACACTGCCATCCATATGACTCCAATTTTTAAGTTTCTTCTCTAACAAATAAAATGACTTTATGAATTATTTTTACTAAATTTTGACTTTATTGACTTTCGAAACAGAAACAGTTGCACTAAAGCTGACAGCTCATACATACATACAGACACACACTCACACACACACACACACACCCCCCACCCCCATACACATAATATAGAGCACCTTCCCCGAGGGCCATATAGTTTGGCATTATTACAAAGTCTATTCTATAGCCATATATATGATTCTGGGTCAGCTGGGTAACTAACTGAAAATTATCTTCATATTCATTTTCCCTCCCCAGGAATGCTTCCTGCAGAAAGACCCAGAATATGAAGCTTTCTGGAACAGTTTAGAAAAATGTTGCCTGCCAGCAGCATGTGAATTCCCTACTGTCTTTCAGGACTTTTATCCACCCAGCTGACACATCCATTTCCCCTGAAGAGCAAGTCGCTTCTTGCTCTGCCCTGTGCCTTACTATCGGCAAGGTGGTGCCGGAATACACTGTCGTTCTGTTTACCACCAGGGTAAACTGCCCTTCTATGACATTCTTGCAGAAGGGCATTTTGGGGGTTCCGGTAAAGTCCCATCTGTTTACAGGCACTGAAAATAACACACACACACACTCTAGACATTGTGCCCACGCCTTACGGCCAAGGTTAATTCATCTGGCCCTTGGCACTTTAGACCTCACAACAGATTCATGCATTCATGATGATATCCATCCTGTTATTTTCTGAAAATAAATTATTTTGTGTGCGTTCCTAATTCTACCTTTCCAAGCTACCTTACTTTTCTTCTCCACTCTTATTTTTCAACTACTCATAACCATGCCTTTTAAGCTGTCATTTTATTGAAAGTAATAAATTAAGACATTCATCTTCAGTGGTTTCACCTTTGCATAAGAATCAGCAACTTACACACTAGCAAGCTCACAGTGTTAAGCAGATAGGAATTCAATTCAGTAGCAAAAACATTCACTGACCTTAGAAAGAAAACTTTCCATTTATAATTACTGGCTAGTCTTACACAGTTGCAACTTTCCAATACAGTATAATACTTTAAGATTAAATATTTTGAGGAATTTGTATCTTCTGTGCCTCTTCCCCAAAATGAAGTCATTGGCCACTTGCTGAGACTGATTTTGCTGGAGGTACTGAGTCTATAGCTGGTCATCTTGGGAATCAGTGCTTGCGGTGGATCCTTGGCTGCTGGTGTCGACAGTTTCATAGCACTTTTGGTCTTTGGCAAAGTTGATGAAAACCTGATTTTTCAAGGGAAATGAAGCCATTAGCACTTGTAAACCAAAGGAAGAAATAAGGGGTGTGCATATGTGTGGTGTGTGCACAATGGGAGAGCAAGTAAAATTAGACTCTATAGTGCTAAGTTGCTTCGGTTGTGTCCAACTCTTTGTGACTCTATGGACTGTAGCCCACCAGGCTCCTCTGTTCATGGAGTTTTCCAGGCAAGAATACTGGAAAGAATTGCCGTTTCCTCCTCTAGGGGCTTCTTCTGATCCAGGGATCAAACTGGTGGTGTCTCTTATGACTCCTGCACTGGCAGGCAGGTTCTTTACCACTAGTGCCACTTGGGAAGCCCCAGATTTCATAGGGGCACACCCAAATATATACACAAACTCTGAGGAGGAATCCTTCCTTTAGGTATTGAAATTTAAATGGGGTTTGAAAACAGTACCTATAACTACATTTATAATCATAACAAATGATAAAATCTAAAGCTATAATTGAATACCTATAGCCACATACTTGCATCTATTTGATCTGCATCAGTATCTTTCAGTATAAATAAGGAGCCGCATCCAAGCTCCTATCAAACGTTTCTATGATGATGTTGAGAGAAATTTTACTAGTTTTAAGAGTTAATACACTGAAATAAAATTTGTATACAAATATTACAGTATGTTTCTTATGCTTACTATTTAACAGGCAGGCCTTTATGACTTTGTTTAAAATCATTAATTCAGTTAGTCATAGATTAGGCATAGATTCATCCAGAAAATATTGAGAGACATGATACTGGTAATTGGTTACAAGTCCAAGGATAAATCTGTGTTGGCAAAGCCATAATTGCCTTAACTCTCCATAAATAAAACTCTTTGTAAGATGCAGCAAGATTTGGGGGCCACTTTAGCCTCCCTTTCAGGCCCTCTCCAGTGATAGGTACAATCTGATGCTCTATATGTCAGGTTGGCTGAACTGTATAAAACTAAAACAGTGCAAAGGCGAAGGAGGATGCTCCATGAAGCCTCAGTTACTGTATATAACAGTATATACGGTAACATGAAGCCAGTTACCATATATAAATGTAACTAAGACAGATTATTTGAATGAAACAAAGGAATCCTGCATTTACCATTTTGTTTGCCTGAATCTAGCAGATCTAAATCTCGCTAGATAACCCCATCCTCCCCTAATCTAGGAAGCCAATCAATAGAAATGTTATTTAAGAAACATTCCAAGGAGAAAGGAAGGAAAGTGTTAACAGCTATTTGTTTTATAGATGAAAATAATTGTTGCTTTACATATACAGACAACCGATGGGTACAGATGTCTTAGAGAAGGAAAAAAAAATTTTTCTCCATTAAAATTAGTTAACTCTTCACATTTTTTAATAACATCCCAAAATGCACTTATAAATAAATTAAGCTAAGTTTTTCAGGTGAAAGATTAGATATTGCTTCAATTAAAAATAAATTGAATGTCATTAAAAAGAAGTAATTATGTACAATTAAATTTTTTTAAGAAATAAATAATCAGAATGTATTAATGTTTCATTGTGTACATGGACCACAGTATTCAACTACCTCTTCCAGAGTAGTCTGACTCACTAAGAAATTTGTAATATTTAAAGCAGTCTTGTTGGCCTCTAGCAGATCAAAAATGTTAGCTACTCCTCCTGCAGTGACTGGCACATGATATTCTAACATGCTGAGGTGCTGATCCTGTAGGAACCAAAGGGGGAAAAAAATTATTTTTCAATGTCAGGTAATACTGAGTAGACTAGACATAACTTAACCAAGAACTAAGAAACACACTGAAATTCATTCCTCTGGAAATGATCAGTTCAGTTCAGTCACTCAGTCATGTCCGACTCTTTGCAACCCCATGGAGTGCAGCACGCCAGGCCTCCCTATCACCAACTCCTGGAGTTTACTCAAACCCATGTCCATTGAGTCGGTGATATCATCCAGCCATCTCATCCTCTGTCATCCCTTTTTCCTCCTGCCGTTAATCTTTCCCAGCATCAGGGTTTTTTCAAATGAGTCAGCTCTTTTCATCAGGTGGCCAAATTATTGGAGTTTCAGCTTTAGCATTAGTCCTTCCGATGAATATTCAGGACTGATTTCCTTTAGGATGGACTATTTGGATCTCCTTGCAGTCCAAGGGACTCTCAAGAGTCTTCTCCAACACCACAGTTCAAAACATCAATTCTTTGGCGCTCAGCTTTCTTTTGGAGAAGGCAAGGGCACCCCACTCCAGCTCTCTTGCCTGGAGAATCCCAGGGACAGAGGAGCTTAGTGGGCTGCCATCTATGAGGTCGCACAGAGTCGGACACGACTGGAGTGACTTAGCAGCAGCAGCAAAGTAAAGTCTGCCACTGTTTCCACATCTATTTGTCATGAAGTGATGGAACCAGATGCCATGATCTTAGTTTTCTGAATGTTGAGCTTTAAGCCAACTTTTTCACTCTCTTCTTTCACTTTCATCAAGAGGCTCTTTAATTCTTCGCTTTCTGCCATAAGGGTGGTGTCATCTGCATATCTGAGGTGAAATATCAAATATTATTGATATTTCTCCTGACAATCTTGATTCCAGCTTGTGCTCATCCAGTCCAGCATTTTGCGTGATGTACTCTGCATATAAGTTAAATAAGCAGGGTGAGAGCATATAGCCTTGACATAATCCTTTCCCAATTTGGAACCAGTCTGTTGTTCCATGTCCAGTTCTAACTGTTGCTTCTTGGCATACATACAGATTTCTCAGGAGGCAGGTAAGGTGAGCTGGTATTCCTACCTCTTTAAGAATTTTCCAGAGTTTGTTGTGATCCACACAGTCAAAGGATTTGCCATAGTCATTAAAGCAAAAGTAGATGTTTTTCTGGAACTCTCTTGCTTTTTTGATGATGCAGCAGATGTTGAATATTTGATCTCTGGTTCCTCTGCCTTTTCTAAAACCAACTTGAACATCTGGAGGCTCATGGTTCATGTACTATTGAAGCTTGGCTCAGAGAATTTTGAGCATTATTTTGCTAGCATGTGAGGTGAGTGCAGTTGTTCAGTAGTTTGAGCATTCTTTGGCATTGCCTTTCTTTGGGATGGGACTGAAACTGACCTTTTCCAGTCCTGTGACCACTGCTGAGTATTCCAGATTTGCTGGCATATTGAGTGCAGCACTTTCACAGCATCATCTTTTAGGATTTGAAATAGCTCAACTGGAAAAATAATATGTATGTTTGGAAACTAACAGCTTTTGAAGAAGAGATAAGTTTTGTGAATGTCTGAGAGAAAACAAATTAAAAATCTAATAAAAATTCTAAAACATTCTACATTCATATGTACTTAGAAAGTGACTATGTCTTGCCTAGAAAAAATATTGTGGAATGATATTGCTGATGTCAGATTACAATAAGTTCACATAAGCTTTTTCAGAGATAACTTTTAAAAATTTCTTTTGTTTTAGTTAGAATTGTTCTAAAAGGCTAAGGATTAGTTGTTCAATTTATATTGGCTAAAGTTGGCAGATTTCAAAAGCATTGTCTAGGGGAAATCTCATTCAAATAATGCCACATTCTTTCTTTTTTTAAATTTTTTTTTAAATTTTACTTTATTTTACTTTACAATACTGATGGTGGGAGGGGGGTTCAGGATTGGGAACACGTGTATACCCATGGTGGATTCACATTCTTAACTCTAAAAATCTTTTCAATTTATTTAGTCCATAGTATTACTATCAGTTTAGTACTCTATCCTTATTTCCTTGGAGTATCTTTAACATCTTGCTTTTCTTAATATTTTATCAGTTATCATGTCCCATTTATTTTTCCCTTTAAAATAACTCTCAAATGTAACCATTCCTCTCTATGTGCACCATCAATATTATTAACTTGATGTTTATCATTCCATATCTGAGTCATTGCAACAGCCTCTTCAGAAGCCTAGAAACCATATACCCTCATACGTTCCAGCACAAAGTAGCTAGAATAATCTTTCCTAAATACTAGTTTGGTCAGGATGTTTTTTAACTCCATAATCAACCCCTATAACCTATATGGGTTAGATAAAGATTGTTACTTACTGGAAACCCCTCTTCTCACACCTTTGCTTACTGTCTAGCCCCTCTCATTGATTTGTGTTTACATCACACCTGTCACTGCAGTCAGGCCATCTTACTTATTTTTACTTTCAAATTATCGTTTTGCTATCTCCCTTTTTAGGGATCTGGACACCATCACACACTTGTAAAGAATGGTCTACATAGGAAGACGTCAAACTTTTATCATCACTGCACTTGTCTTGTAAGCTCTAGTCCCATGAAGAACAGACCAGGACAAATACAATCTCAAGTTCACTGAAAGAAAAAGCACTATGACCAATGCGATTTGTGCAAAAATAAAGCATTCTTTAATTTTAAATTTGATTTTTTTTAGATGATAGAAAATGGTCTTTGATAACAATCATAAAAGCTATTTCTTCCTGCAGAATTTAGTTTAGGTTTCAGAGGTTAAGGCAAAAGTATTTTGTACAGATAAAAGAATTGTTTTTAAAAACGCTATTTTGCTTTCCAGAATCACTTTATGTTAATAAGGTGCCTGACAGTTCATGAAGCATCTTTGTGGACATTTTGTCATTTAGTTCTCACACCAGTCTGTGAAATAGATATCAAAAGTATTTATAAAATAGGAATATGAGGCTTAGAGACTTTAAATCTCTTGCTGGAATCACACAGGTAGAGCTGAATCTCAGTCCAAGTCTTCTAATTTCTTTCCATCATTCCACACCTGATTTTCATTTTAAAACAATTATTTGCTATAATCATCTTGTACAAATTACCTGCACATCAGAGATGATTAATGATAACCTTTTTGTCAAGTGCATTTAAATGTGTATTATGTGAGATTTATGTGTATACATCTGTGTGTGCCCATTCTGTTAATACATATATGTAAGACTAAATTAATTGAATGATGTTTCAGGTAGTGTGTGGTTGAAAAACCTGATTTCCAAGCAATTCTCCTCAAAACTTTTTTTGGCTTATTTTTCAAATGAGGAAAGCATAGGAGATAATCTCTTCTAGCTGTGACATACAGACAGGAGGAACTCTGTAATTTCTTTTTTTCCTAAGAAGGAAAGCCCTTGGTCATATGTATCTGTCATCCCTCACTTCTCTAACATATATAACCAATAAACTACTTAAGTATACAACCCAATCTGAAAAATTATACAATATGGTCATTAAGCCTTTGTGAGGAAGAAATAATGGTATATAAAAGGATTATGATACTCTTAAGCAGTTACAAAATTATATAACTTAATCTGAAGATTTTATTTGTTCATACTAAGTACACTTCAGAATATCTTAACCATCTTGAACTAATAAATATATTAAGATGAATAATAAAGGTATGGTCAACTTGAAAATGACAAACATCCACTACCCTATTACAACTATCAAAACCAGTCAACCTCTTACTTACTTTTAAGTATGTTTTTGGAAAGTGCAGTTGCATGAACCTTGTGAGGGCCTCCATGCTCACTCTGGCGTTCTTCACGTGAACCTTGACAGTAAATCCTCGCCCAAACCTAGAAAGAAGTGCAAAACACAATATGAGTTATGTTTTGCTGAAATAGCTCTTCTGTAATTCTAGATAATGAAACAGGACCCAAGCTGAAGTTATAGGCCCTTTTCCTATACAAAGAGTATCACTTTGAAATAAAAGGTTCAGGGCATGTTGCAAACTGGAAATACTGCACTGTTATGAATTTTTATTTCTACCACTATATAAAGTCAGATCCTTTGGACAAAAGCTGCATTGGAAATGAAACATAAAGTCTTGGCTTTCTTTGGCATCCATGAATTGGTGTGTCTTTTGTCCTTCAGTTGTGTCTGACTCTTTGTGATCCCATGAACTGTAGGCCATCAGACTCCTCTGTCCATAGCAGGCAAGCATGCTAGAGTGGGTAGCCATTCTGTTCTCCAGGAGATCCTCCCAACCCAGGGATCAAACCTGGGTCTTCTACATTGCAGGCAGATTCTCTACCATCTAAGCCACTAGGAATTGATGTCAATTTGGGGGCTAAATACTTTCTAATTTAAAGCAAAGAACATCTTGATAGGCAAGTTATTGAAGATTTGGTATCAACTGTAAAGATTAAAATCATTGGGGTTTTAAAAATAAATTATGAACCAATTTTTAAAAATAAATTATAAACCAATATAACTGCTAACTTTTATACTTTATACTTTTGCATCAAAAGTAGTGTTTGTAAACAAGTCACAGCAGACTCTCTGAGAATAACATATAAGTTCTTTTTCATCCTTTTTTCATATCTTGATCAACTTTGTTTTATAAGAAAGTCAAGCTGTTGTACAGATAAAGATATAAAGGAATGTCATGGTGTTTGAAGATTAACATGGATAGGTATAAATGCATATGTACTCTGGCAAATATATTAATTTAATTTTAATTTGATAGTATGATATTTATGTACATCTCCCCAATGTATTTTTGGTTAAAAGGTTTTAAATGTAGTAAAAATGTTAAATAGCTTTACTGAAAGCCTATGCAAATGACAAATGAACATACTAGACAAAAATCAATGCCTTCGTGTACTTGTCAAGATCTAATTTGTTACAGAGTTAACTCTTGAAACTACTTCCTGAGAGTATTTTGGTTGGGGAATAATAATCATACATTATTATATTATCATTATTATTAGCTTTTAGGCCTTCTAGGTTTGAGGGTTATTAATTAAAAAACATTCAATCCTCAGTACTATTATTTAATTTCAAAATGAATCAATGGTGAGCTTCTCCATTCCAGTTTTACTACGCATTGTAGGATACGCTGCTGAGATATCTTTGAAGGCAAGTAGAGCACTGGTAGATTGATCACTCTACACCGTGTGTTAAACAATACATTTGTTCTTTACCTGCTCTTAATGTGCTGCAGTGATCCAATACATTGGAACCTTCCATTCACCATAATGGCCAACCTTGTGCAGAGAGCCTCACATTCTTCCATGCTGAAAGGCAGAATCATGTCAGCATTCTGGGCACAGAAAATTGGCTTAAGTTCATAAGCATAAGTTTAACTCTTTTCTTTATGGTACCTTAGGAATACTGTTTGAATATTTGAGTCCCTTAAACTGTCTTTTCCTTTGAAGAACAAAAAAAAAAATCTTTTAACATATAACATAAATGTCTTTGCATAGGGTTTATTACTATTTCTTTTCAAACTTGGGGACATCTTTCTCACCTGGATTGCTGCTCTATCAAACAGCATTTCTTTCAAGCTTTAACTTAAGACTTACATTTCGTAAGAAATATTTCCAAAATAATACTAAGTTGTTTTCATCATGCCTTACACTCAATATTCAGATGACTTTTTTAAAATTTATTTTTTTTTGGCCACACCCTACAGCATGCAGGATCTTATTTCCCTGACCAAAGAGTGAACCTGCACCCCTGCAACGGAAGCACAGAGTCTTAACCACTGGGCCACCAGGGAAGTCCCTCAGTTGGCTTTTATGTTTTTGTATTTCTAACCAGTTAACTTGTACTTGATTATATAATTCTGACTTCATGGACTATGATACTGGAGGAGACCTTAGGTATCATCTTGAGATCTTAGGTATCACCCTGTCCATTTAAACACAAAAGTCAATGGGAAATCAGTGATTGGCTTCAGAACATATACTGTGCTTGGGGGCAAATTAGTATATAGGATATAAATAAGTCTCAGTTCTAAACATATCTAGTTCTTTTTCTACTATATGATCATTATATTGAAAGGATAAACTTAATACAAGGCCAATCTTATAAGAAAGGCACAGATAAAAAGCTTTGGTAGATTTTTAATTAGTTGATTGGCAGGGTCTACTTCATGGAGGAGGTGAGGCTTGTGGACTAGTTCTGAAAGGATTAGTAAGATTAGAATTTGGAAAGATTTTGTGTAAAGACCAACTCTAGTAGAAGGCACAGCAAAGAAAGGGCATGGTGATAGGAACAGGCAGGGAGTATATGTGGAACCATGGATTTCTCAGATTGATTGATAGGAAGAAAAGACTAGAAAGTTAGATGAGGTTGGATAAGAAAAGGCCTTGCATACTAAGCCAAAACATGCTAAATTTTATGTGATAGGCAATAGAGAGGAATGATTGAGTTAAGAGGGTCAAAAGTTATGGAAATTTTATTTTTTAATAGATTGCTAGGCCCTGTCCCCCCACAAGAGCTGAGATCTCACCAGGAAATCCTCTTGACTTCCTCTTTTGACTATGAACATAAAATACTTTAATCCAATTGTGGAATTCACTCTCAGTATATGTTACACATCTTATCTGTCATCTGGCTCTAAAGTTCCACACCCAATTTACCTGTGAGAAGTGAGGATGACAGAACATTTATTCTGGACTTCTTCTGAAATGATCTTCCAGAGGTGCCGTTTTGACTTAGGATCCATCCCAGAGCTTGGCTCATCCTTAATAGAAAGTTACAAGAAGAATTTATCAAATTAATTAAATTTTGATGAGGTTCTTTACATGAATCATTGCATCTCACTTGCCTAGAACAGAAATCACTTTTCGAGGTCCTGTGACTAACTTGTTTTATACTTAATGGGCTTCTTTCTGCTGCTGTCAAAAAGCTCAAAATTAATCATTTTAAATTGTCAATCTGTTTTAAACAGTGTCTCAGTGAAGTTGACACTCTGTTACTTTACACATGTCTCTTATATTTCTTGGAAAAAAATCTGCTTCAATTACTGACAAAGCCAGAGTTTTGGTATTTAATACTATATTATCACATATATGTCTGAAGCTACATCAACAAGATTGCTGCCTTGCTCCTGATGGTAGAATTGTGCCTGTGAGTGATAGATAATATGCCATGTGAAGCACAGAGAATGTATTGTTTTGTTGTTAATATGATTGAGATGCATTTTCAGTTTTATGTTATTGATTGAAATTTAATACTCCTTGGGGAAATAAAAGTAAGATTTGGAGAAAATGCCAAATAGAAAGATATAAATTACATTTTAAAGTAAATGATATTTTGAAAAATTATTCACGCATAAAATTAGAAATGTAGCAATGGAGAACTAAACAAGCAGTAATAGACCCTGACAGATGATTAAAAAATCAAACTGTAGGTCAAGATTAAGTAGAAATTTAAAATATATGTCTGAAATGGAAAGTATGCAGATAGGATCAGCAGAGGCTTATTTTTATAGCAAGGGGTTAAATTGAAATTTAAAGAAAGAAATGAATATTAGTTTAGGGAAACAGTAAAGATTATATTGTCATTGTTCCTATTTTTGAAGACAATGGCATATAAAGTAAGTATATATAAAAAATATGTAGTGTCTTTCTCTCATGGCCTGATTTCAATTCAGCGCATTAATGCATAACATTTGCATAGAGCTTTTTAACATTTTAAAGTACTTTACATCTATTATCTCATAGGGGTGCCTAAGGATTGTTTCCTTAAATTTAAGGGACACTTATACAATAGAATTCCATTATGAGTGCCGATTGGCAGAAACATAATGCACTATATGCTTCCGGTATTATACAGAGAGGGCTTATGCATTACTCTATCTGGGCAGTTTAAATGATTTGATATTCTATATTACTTAATTCCTGAAATAATGTGTTGATTTATAACTGGTGATTTTATTGCATAATTAAGCCTCTTTTGAAGTTTTGGAAGTCCTTGAATGAAGGGGATCTTCCAAAATAAGGGCAGATTATTTCTCTGAAAAAACACTTTTCACAAGGTTTGGCTTGGGGAACAGAATGCTATGTCACCCCTAGTGTAACTTATATTTCCAGGTGATCAATTTAAATTTTCAGCTTTTAATCAAAATATTAACATGACATGTATTTCTTGCTTTCAAAAAGCTCAGATAAAATAGAATGGCATATTTTCAAGATTGCATCTTAAGCTAGGTAACTCATGTTTTTGAGTAACAAGGAGATAACATTTTAGCACTACACATTGTCCTAAAATGTATATTTCCTTTTATTAGAAGCTGAAAAATGTGTTAATTCACCTGATCAGTTACCAATAGAACTGATTCCTTCAATAACTCGGAATCAAATTCTGTCATAGTTTTACTTACTCATCTGAATATCCTGAATTTGTTTCAGCTACTTCCTATTCCCATGTTTCCTCTGAAATTACCTGAGCCATAGCTTCAGACAAAAAATATTTTTGAGGGCATATTATTATGGCAACAAATTACGTGGTATAAATTGCCTTAATGAGACAGTATATGTGAAGTGCTTTACAAAATAACTAGCACATAGTGATACCCAACCCAGGACTCAAGTGGAGGTCTCCTGCACTGTAGGCGGATTCTTGACCAGCTGAGCTACCAGGGAAGCCCCTAATGAGACCTCAGTAAATGCTTATTGCAATAATGATAATGAAATGTTATACACACAATTGGATATGTGATTCTAATTGGGCAGTAGCCTTTTTCACAATGATTCTCTTACCAGCAACAGAATGGAAGGTTTCCCTATTAAGGCCAGTGCAGTAGACAATTTTCTTTTTGTGCCGTAACTACACATAGAGGTAACTTTGTCCTTGTAGGGCACCAGGTGAAGTCTCCCGAGGAGTTTTTGAACAGTCTGCGGGTGGAAAGAAGGACTTGTTGATTTTCCCTCGCCAAAACCCTTAAAGCATTAAATGGAAAAAGAGCTTCTTGTGAAGAGTTTTATAATGAAAAAATATATATTTTAGTTTTATTTTTAAGGGTTCACTTAAAGATGAATAGTCATTTAAAGATAAACACAATTCCATGGAGGCTCATTCATAAATGGGATTTCTTGTCCCCCCAATACATGTGCGTGTATGTGTGTATGTGTTTACAGTGGTTCTTTCTGCTGTATCGACACAGGATTTACTTTTAAGCTTCAAAGAGCTAAAACAGAATTCATCCCTTTACAAGACAGGTTTCTTATTGATTGTCATCACTGTTTCATCTTTTTTCTTACTGTGGGGTGAGCTGTCACAAAGGCTGTAGGTCTATTTAAAAATGACCCAGTATCAAATCTGTAGTGTATTAACTTAGGAATCTTGGATTCTTGTGGCTATTTCAGTAGGTAAATAGCTCTGGCAAATAGTGGAATCCTAGGAGGATTTAAGAATTCCCTGAGGGTTGCAAAAATAGAGAAAACTGCCCAAAAGATTAGTCTTTCCATTAAAAAGGTAAATAATTGTAGTGAGGTACAGAAGCATATTTCAAAAATCAAATTGGAATCTATTCTATTTTACTTGGGCATTTTGAACATGCCCAGTCAACTACTCAGTTGTGTCCGACTCTCCGACACTCTATGGACCCACCAGGCTCCTCTGTCCATGAGATTCTCCAGGAAAGAATATGGGACTCAGTTGCCATCCCATCCTCCAGGGAATCTTCCCAACCCAGGCATCTAACCCACATCTGTTTCTCCTGCACTGGCAGGCAAATTCTTTACCACGAGTCACTTGGGAAGCGCAGAAGAATTGATGCTTTTGAACTGTGGTGTTGGAGAAGACTCTTGAGAGTCCCTTGGACTGCAAGGAGATCCAACCAGTCCATTCTGAAGGAGATCAACCCTGGGATTTCTTTGGAAGGAATGATGCTAAAACTGAAGCTCCAGTACTTTGGGCACCTTATGCGAAGAGTTGACTCATTGGAAAAGACCCTGATGCTGGGAGGGATTGGGGGCAGGAGGAGAAGGGGACGACCGAGGATGAGATGGCTGGATGGCATCACAGACTCAATGGACGTGAGTCTGAGTGAACTCCGGGATTTGTGATGGACAGGGAGGCCTGGCGTACTGCGATTCATGGGGTCGCAGAGTCGGACACGACTGTGCGACTGAACTCTCCAGATGTCAGCTTGGTCTTGAGTGTGGGTAGGTGGGAAGCATAAGCAAAAATGGTTTTCAAATAAACTAGTTCTTCACACTTATACTCACTTCTTTAATATCTTTTTCTGGAATTCCATGTATTCTAGCATAGAAATATAAGTGTTCTTCTATGGTTACCAGGTCATCCAAAGCATCTTCCTGAGGACAGTAGCCAATTAATGAGCTGTGAGAGTTAACGTGAGCCAGAGACCTGAATAAAAAGCATCAAAAACATGAATGACTTTCTAAAGACATTTTCTTCCTAGCCCTCATGCTGCGTGTGTGTGCATGCTAAGTCACTTCAGTTGTGTTTGACTTTGTGCGACTCTATGGACTACAGCCTGCCAGACTCCTCTGTCCATGGGATTTTCCAGGCAAGAATACTGGAGTGGCTTGCTGTGCCCCCTCCTCCAGCGGATCTTTCCAACCTAGCGATCGAATCCACACCTCTTACATCTACCTGCTTTGGCAGGTGGGTTCTTTACCACTAATGCCACCTGGGAAGCCCCTCAGATGTTGAGAGGGTAGTTCTGTTTGGGTTGTGGTGATTGGTGAGTCTAGCAAAAAGATATAAAATGATCCCACCATCATAGTCACATTGAAAAATTTAAAAATTTCCACTCACTTGAGTAGCTGGTTTTCTCCTAAGGATTTAATAATATAACCACAAAATAACATCAAAAGTTCACTTTAATTATTTTTCTAATTTAATTATGTTGTTTGGTGATTTGAAGCACTTGTTTTTCATACCCAGTCTTATTTCTGATCAGAATGTTTCCACTTGTAGGAATTATGTCTCCAGTCAGCATCTTGAAGATGGTGGTTTTTCCTGCTCCGTTCACTCCAAGAAGTCCAAAGCACTGGTTTGAGGGAGAAAAAAAAAGATGTAAACTAATTCAAACCAAAGACAAGTTACTATTATATCCTTTGCTTCCTTTCCTTGGGTGAAATAAATTATCAAGAAAAATAAATTACTGGCTATTGCAGGGTTTTGCTGGCGCTGGATAAAGCTTTCAATTTTAAAACAAATGGGTACTTATGTATCTTTTTTTTCCTTTAACCATCTGAATATTTGTGTATATACCTAGGACTTGTTTCTACATATTATATTCTAGCACGCCTCTGTGTGACATGATAGAATATCCAATAAGGCAGATATGCTAACCTGACAAAGTAATTGTATTTATAAGTTTAAAATTATTCACACAAAATCACAACTTTACTAAATAAGCAACTGAAGCAATAATCTCTTTATCCAATTGAATAAATTTGATGCGTTTAGTTTGCAGCCTGCCTCAGCAAAAAAGGAAATACCCACATTCTCTTTCTGCTTTCAAAGCTGTCTTAACTACTGCTTCTATGAAAACAGCAATAATATGAATATGAAGGCATTTCTAGGACCTCAGTTCTGACAACTGATTTCCATATGCTGTCTTTGCTGCTGCAGCTGCTAAGTTGCTTCAGTCGTGCCCAACTCTGTGCGACCTCAGAGACGGCAGCCCACCAGGCTCCACCGTCCCTGGGATTCTCCAGGCAAGAACACTGGAGTGGGTTGCCATTGCCTTCTCCAAGAGGCCTAAAAACTAAGAGTTGAAAAGAGCTCCCTGAACAGACTTCTTGACTGAAAGTCCACTCAAGAAGGATAGTAACTTGGGAAGAGGATCAGGATATGGTGAGTCTTCCCTGCCAAGAGGGGAGGATTACAGGATAAGTAACACATAGACACATGTAAATTATATATATAGAATTCATCAAAATATTTAAAGGCTGACTTCATATTTATAGAAAAAAATTAAGGAATGATAAAATTTTTGTCACTTACCAAGTCAGCATAAAGGATGCGTGCATGCCTGCATGCTCACTAATATTCAACTCTTTTGCGACCCTCATGGACTGTAGCCTGCCAGACTCTTCTGTCCACGGAATTTTCCAGGCAAGAACACTGGATGGGTTGCCATTTCCTCCTCCATATAAAGGATAGTTAGAAACAAAACATTGTTCCTTACCTCCCCAGCAGGTATCCCAATGCTGATGTTGTTTACAGCTATAATCTTTTTGTGGATAAGTTGGTAAGTCTTTGTGAGACGATGGAGTTGGACCAGGTCATAATCATTTGCACCTTTCTCAACTCTAAATCTTTCAGCCTGCACATCTTCATCTTCATCTATTGTCTCAATAACAGATGAAGAGCTAAATTTTCTAAAGAAGAGTCTAAAAAATGAACCCGATGATTTCGCATCAATAATTTTGAAATGACACCACTCGGTTTTGACATCTTTTTAAAAGTTCTCACTTCACAAAAGTGTGCCAAATTTGTTTTAAATTTTTCATGCATTTTGCTAAATAACTTAAAAATTAGCATGGGTGTTCTTTATAATATCTGTTATAATATTTGAGAAACAGTTTTTGCTTTCAATGACTTAAATACTTACAGATTCCCTATTACAAGTCAGAATCTTAATTTCAGTAACAAGGAACTTTAGTTTGGGTTTGAAAGTTACTCCTAACAGAGAGACCAGAGCCATTAGTAGGACTCAACACCTACAAGACCATGATCAATGATCACTGTTTTTTTTAATTTGTCCTGTTTATTCTTTGGTCATCAATAATACAAATGTTATTCTATAGTCTTTTTTTTTTTTTAATATGAATGTCTTATCTAGGACCTAGCCAGTATATTAAGGTTATCAGTCCTGAAAACTCTAAGAAATCTCAAACCCACTTCAGTATCTTGTCTACTGAATACCAAAAAAAAACAAACCAACAAATCAATTTAGGTCTTCCCAACGTCCCTGTTTCTTTTAATGACATTCCTAGAGATTCCAATTGTGATATTTTCTTTGAATCTTCCCCATTCTAAAATCCACTCATGCAGTCAGCATCCTAATACTGGAAATATCTTAAAAACAGCCAGTTATTTATCATTTTCTGTTTCTGTTACCATCACAGGCTTTCATTTTTTTTTTCTCCTTAGGTTTATTCAGGAACCTCAAACTGCTCCATTGTCTCTGAATCTTTCCTTCCAATCTGCGCTACCTCCACAAAATCACAGCTCCTAAACCACCATTTGATCCTGTTGGTCTCTGTTAGGAAACCGTCAATGTGCTACTATTAATATTAGTTTATTGAGTAAAGTCCAAGCTATCACTCTTTAACCAAGCAATCAGTATACTCCATAATTTTTCAACCCCATGCTTCAGCTCCTACTCTTTCATTATATTTAGTCTATGCTCTAATCAAATTTTATTACTTATGTCTTAAATATTCACCTCAATTTTTCTATCTTTGTTCTTGTCTTTCCTTTTATTAATTTAAATCTTAATCTCCAATAAGTAATACATGTATTTCATTTATTAAAATTAAAATGGTACTAAAGAATATTTAGTGAAAAGTCTCCTTCAAATACAGTTTGTTTAGCAGAAGCATTCATAATTAGAAATAGTTTATGCATATATAAGCATAAAAATATATTTCCTTTTTAAAACTCAAATGGTAATATACTTTATATGTAGCTCTGAACCTTGCATTTCTCACTTAACAAATATTAGCAGTAATCCCAAATATGACATAGTGAATGGTATCATTCTTTCCAATGGCTGCATAGTGTTTCACTTATAAATTATGAACATAATTTATTTAACCAGTCCCAAATGCAGTATATTTAGGTTATTTCCATTCTTTTGCTATTAGGAATTTCGGTTACTATGATGAATACATTTATATATACATAGTTCTGCATATTTGTTAGCATATCTGTAGGGAAAATTCCTAGAAATAGAATTGTTGGGTCAATGATGTTCATTTATGATTCTGTCATCATTTTACTCAATCTTCTTTTTCTGAATACATTGCTAATGTCTACACACTCAATTCTCTTTTCCCACTTCTACTTTCTATCCTTCTAAACACAACTCAAAGATGGTATCTTCTGTTTTTGCACATATTTTCTCTCTACCACTGAATCTTGATCTCTTTTAGGCTAACAACTGGGTAATTTAATTTTACTACCTCATTTTACAATACTTGCAGAACCATAATAAGGCTTGAGAACTATTTACTGAATGAAAGAGATTGTGAATTGTGCTACAACTTTCACAGTTTTTTGAGCAAAACATTTCCATTTCACTAATGGAAAAGCTTAGACTATTGACCCTTCTCTGAACATTTTGAATTGAGTTTTGTCATGGATGTCAAACACTGTTTTCATTGTATTTACCTGAGTTTATTTATTAGCCACTCATTGATTAAAAGTCGCAAGAAAAAAAACATGGTTCCCTGAGAAACTAAAGCCACAAACATTGCACCTAGTTTATCCATCTCAAAGGTTTCATTTGGATACTCCACTCCATATGCTTTTAAGAAGTCTAGGACCGACTGTTGTTGAGAAAGTTCAATCAAACCATAGCCAAAACAGAATTGTGGGAAAATCAGGAAAATGCGCTTGAGGGTTTCAGAAATAAGTTCTAAAGTCTGAAATAAGAGAGAGAAAAAAAAATAAAGTTCAGTGTTAAGTTTCCAACAAATTGATGAAAATTTGAAACTAGATGTAGATAAATACTGAAATTTGAGAAGCTTATCTACATTGGTAACTATTGCATGTACATGCTGAATTTACATATAAACATTTACTGTAACCAATGGTGTAGATTTATTACCAAAATAAAAGCAGAAAAGGATTATATATATATACATGAGATGGTCTAAGGTGTCAGGTCAAACCCTGGGGACTTCAGAATGTAGTAATAGCAAGGGTACTGGGGTATGACAGAGTATCTGTGGGGCTTCTCTGGTGGCTCAGGTGATAAAGAATCTGCCTGCATCCTGGAGACCCAGGTTCAGTCCCTGGGTTGGGACTGAAGGCCCTGGAGAAGGGAATGGCTATCCACTCCAGTATCTTTGCCTGGGGAATTCCATGGATAGAGGAGCCTGGTGGGCTATAGTCCATGGGGTCACAAAGAGTTGTACATGACTGAGCAACTAACACATAGGTAGTGCCTGAGTAAAGAGGGATTTGTAAAGTTTTGGAACTAACGTAATTCCTACTTGAGAGGGAACAAAATGGTAAAAGGATACGGAAGGAGAAACAACCTATCTCAAAGAGGAGCAAATGGCACATTTTCATGCTATTTATACTTGGAATCAACCACTTGCAGCTCATGAATTTTCTTATTCCTCCTGGAGTATGCTTGTCTATTCCTTACTTCATTTTCTCTTTATTCTTTTCCATTCAATTGTCCAGCATTGTTAAGGTTTCCCTTCTCACTAATCATAATTGTTAGCTATGAACGGAAAGTGATGCTTACAATGAAGTAGATTCCAACACATGACTGAAAGGGAATGAGTTAGGTTTTTTTCTCTATGGATGTTCAAATGAATCTTAACTCATAGTCATACAACTAAGACATGTTGTCTTTGTCCCTACCATACCATAACAATTTGTTAATAAGTAAGAAGTTTAGCTGACTGATTGGCTGCATGATTTCTCCAGTGTCATACAAAGTATGTGACTGATTATCTCCATTCCCCTACTCAAGCCCTATCAAATGTCAATAGTTTTGTCATTGCATAAATACAATCAGGGAGCCAAATCCTTTGAGCTGTTTTGTAGATACTGAAACCCCCACCAGGTGGTAGAAGTTAACCTATAAGCTGCCCACAAGCACAAAGACTCCAGATGACTGGAATTGGAAGGCTGATGAGACTGACCCCAATTACCTGACCACCAACCAATCAGAAGAATGTCCATGAGCTGATCACATACCCCACAACCTCACCTCCCTCACTCTGTCTTTATTTTTTTTCTTTAATTAATTTTTATTTTTTAGTTTGTTTTGCTTTACAATACTGTATTCGTTTTGCTACACATCGACATGAATCAGCCACGAGTGTACATGAACTCCCACTCCCGACCCCCACCTCCCCC
>SJXQ01002506.1:355094-518022 GCA_006408695.1 Aepyceros melampus
CTCCCGCCCCACACCCTCTCTCTGGATTATCCCCGTGCATCAGTCCCAAGCATCCTGCATCCTGCATCAAACCTGGACTGGTGATTCGTTTCACTTATGATATCACACATGTTACACCGCCACTCTGCCAACCCATCCCACCCTCTCCCTCTCCTACAGAGTCCAAAAGACATACATCTGTGTCTCTTTTGCTGTCTCGCGTACAGGTTTATCATTACCATCATTCTAAATTCCATATGTATGTGTAAGTATACTGTATTGGTGTTTTTCTTTCTGGCTTACTTTAAAAACCCTTCTCTGAAAGCCACCAGGGGAATTTAGGCCCATCAAGTGTTAGCTAACTCAACTCCTTGCTTGGTGCTCTACAATAAAATGATGCACGTGTTTCACCAAAAAATATAATCAGAGACATTAAACTAGATAAATACAACCAGAGATATTAAATTAAAAATTCTAAAAAGAATTTGTAAAGGCCGTAGTTTCCCTTCCACTACATTTAATACAATCAAATGAAATTCCTCTATTCTACTTAGAGAATGTTAAATACAAAAAATCTTTCCACCTTGAGCATGTTGAAGCATTTGATCCAATCACTGAAGTTTGGCAGACTAATAAAGGACCTTACCTTATCATTAGGCTTTTCCTTGGAAAGAAAGTACACCACCGACAGGGAAACAATGGAATTGATGCCAAAAAAAAGGTTGATGCAGACATAAGTGATGAAAGCCATTCCTGTATCATGGAAGAACCCAGCCAGCAAGTACATCCAAGAAAATGTGGCATACCTTTATATTAATAATACTAAGAATTAAAATCATACCATGATTACTCTTTTACTAAATAAATAAATAAATAGCTTAGATGGTGTTCCAAAGTGAAAATAAACATTAGGATGAGTTGTCAAGGCTTGTGGTTAGACTTCTTTTTTATCTCTTTTTAACAACAGCCAAAACAAAAACAAAAACAAAAAACCTGAAGCGCACACTTTTTTTTTTTACCTCCACAATAAAGATGTTATGTATTTTACAATTCACCATATGACTAAATCATGAAGCATACTTTTAAGGAATCTTGAGTAGTTGTTACAACCACAAAGTAATTTTTACTTGTGAAGAGTCAGACATGACTGAGCGACTAAACAATACAATACTGGTACCTCACTCAGGCAAGACTTTTTTTTTTTTTTGGATGGAAATATGAGTTTAATAGATATATGCATTATAATTTAAAGTTGAGGGGGAAAAATGACATCATTGTTGGCTAGCTAAGAAGACAGAGCATGCTTAGAAACTGCATGTCCTGTTTTGAGCAAACACTTGAATAACCTTTGGGACAAAGAAGTAAAACTAGACAAAGAGATCCTTCATCAGCTACAGTTGCTAACTAAATGGATACTACTCATGTATTCAAGGCAAAAAGAACTGCTACTAAAGTATTGATATTGAACTGTACTGCTCCTATTAATTACTCTAATTCAGAAATAATTTTATGTTTGTGTTCTTAGGCATTCATAATAATAATAATAATTATACATAATAATAAAAATAAATATACATGAATACATTTACTTTTTAACATCATATATATTTATATATACCCACAGTTTGTTAATACATAAATTCACACATGTCTATACATTTTTCTAATCATTTTAAAGAGTCCATTTGATGTAAATTAAATTACGAATGTAAATTGCTAAGTGTAACATTCGGCACCCAGTAAGTGCTCATTAATAATAAGTATACTATTAATAACAACATTAATTTTCACAAGTATTACACTTTTACAAACTATGGACTAGCAAGTGTAATTTATATATTGATAATCATTACTCGTGGCTAATGAAACCCCAAGACATTTGTAAATTAGCTAATGAGATTTAGGTTTGCATCTAGGAGCATTTAATTCTGTAAATTCTTCTTTCACCGCAGCTTACCCAAACAGCAGAAGTAGGAGAGATACAGCACTTAGGTTGTTTTCACTGTAGAAGGCAGGTAACTTGAAAATTGTAATGACACCAATTGAAAATGCTACAGGCACCAAGTAGAAGGCTATGGGAATATGTAAAACAACATTTAACCGATGGCAAGTTTTTTCTTTTTTTGAATCGATAGCCCATCTAGTTTAAAACTGTAACAAATCGACCTAGAAACACTTCGAGAAATGAATTATTATCTATGTTCTTGTTGCTTGTAATGTTCAGTTCATTTTACATTGATGTCACTCTTGAATTTATCTCCTGCAATAAGAGTTCAAGCTAGTCTCCATCTTTATAGAGAGATTCCGAGTCCCTGGCATTCCTACCTCCAGACTTTGAGACTTGGGATCATTTGGTGACAGAGGTTCAGTGGAAAAGATAAGACAGCCAGGTATCTTGGTATTAGAGTCAGTCCTCAAATTATTGATTTTATTTTGAATGCTGGAACTCTCTCAGATGGCCGATTTCTAAGGTTTGGTTATCAGTGTGAGCCACTCTGTGCAAAACAGCAGGATGGTGGGTACTACACATTCTTGGAATCACAGGGATATGAACAAAGAATTCAGTGTTTCATTGGCAAGAGAAATAGTAAATGCTGAGGAGTTTGCGGCAAAATGTACACAGTGAAAGAGATGGGAATTTAATTAGGGAGGAAATTGTCCTAATACTGGAATGAGCACCAGAAATATAACAACAGAATCTGAGTAGTAAGTAGCCCTTCATAGGAGTGTGCACTTTAAGCTTTCTTGACACATTAAAGCTCCTATTAAGTCCACAGGACTCATTACCGTTTTTTTTTTTTTTAAGATTTGACTTCCACAACAAATGCATTTCAGACCTCACTGGAGTCATTAACCAAATGGATAGGCAGTTAATTACTCTTCAGTCCTTCAAGCCAATGGTCTTTACAGCAACTCAGACAATTTTGCCATAATCACCAGGCAAATGCAAACCCACCCCAGGCATTTGGTCAAGGTTGGCACATTTGGAGTCAAGAAAAGCCATCTGAACTTTGAGACCAATTTATGCAAATGAGAATTATCAATGAAATTCATCTTTTATTTTCCCTATAAATCTTCTCTAATGTATCACTCAGAGAGGCTATTACTTCAGATTTTTCACTATTAGTTGATTAAATTTTTATAAGTTTGTTTATGTGTTGCCACTAGGCAGGACTTCCCTGATAGCTCAGTTGGTAAAGAATCCGCCTGCAATGCGGGAGACACTGGTTCAATTTCTGGGTCGGGAAGATCCCCTGGAGAAGGAATAGGCTACCCACTCCAGTATTCTGGCCTGGAGAATCCCATGGACTGTACAGTCTGTGGGGTTGCAAAAGTCAGACATGACTGAGCGACTTTCACTTCACTTCACTTCACTAGGCAAGACTGTTCTGATTTAAGGTTCCATTTCTCTCATTTCAAACTTCAACATACTTAAAACAACTTGGTGAAGGGGTTGGAGCTTATTTTCCAGGTTCTACTCCCAAGATACAGATCATATGAGTCTGGAGTGAGGACCAGTGACCTGCATTCTAGCAAGTGTCCTGGGGAATCTGATATAAGGTCCTCAGACCATGGAGAAAAGGGCAGGGCAGGTGGATTTCTCTTTCTTCCCACCACTGGATGAATATAAGCCTGATGCCAATTTTTTTCCTTAATTTTCTGTCTTTGTGGTAATAATATGAGCAAACTGAGACAAATTAGTCTCAAACATAAAACTGTCTTCATGGAGAAGGAAATGGCAACCCACTCCAGTATTCTTGCCTGGGAAATTCCATGGACAGAGGAAATTGGTCTCCCTCACCCCTGCCCTCTGTCAAAGCTGTGATCCCTATTTCCAGTAGCTTTCAGCAGGATGCCTGAGAAATAAAGTGTGAACTTGTTTAAAAAAAAACCAAAAACCTGTCTTCTAGAGTTGGACCATAAAGAAGGCTAAGCACTGAAGAATTGATGCTTTTGCCCTGTGGTGCTGGAGAAGACTCTTGACAGTCCCTTGAACTGCAAGAAGATCAAACCAGTCAGCCCTAAAGGAAATCAACTCTGAATATTTGTTGGAAGGACTGATGCTGAAGATGAAGCTACAATACTTTGGCCACTTGATAAGAAGAGCTGATTTGTTGAAAAGATCCTGATGCTGGGAAAGATTGAGAGGAGGAGAAGCGGACGACAGAGTATGAGATGGTTGGATGGCATCATGGACTCAATGGATATGAGTTTGAGAAAACTATGGCAGACAGTGAAGGAGGGGAAGTTTGTTGTGCTGCAGTCCACGGGGTCACAAAAAATCAGACACAAATGACTTAGCAGTTGTACAACAACTATCCGAATCAGTCCTGTCTTTCTTGCAAAGACGAGTGACTCACCATGTCATAAATGAAGTTGGTTACCCAGTAGCAGGTGACACCGATGCCTGAAATGTGTTGCAGCTGCTTGGCTTTTGTCTGATGCTCCCGTACAACGTAGGTGACAAAGCTGGCAGTGGTGACCGAGTAGCCCATCAGGATGGAGAGCGCCACTAAAATATCGATCAAGCTGCTCATTCTAGAGTGAGCAATAGGGAGATGAGAGCACACGTAAGTTTGGGGAACTCTTTTCCTTTCAGGAAGATTCATGGCAAAGCCATCAACAGACCAGTACCAGAGTTGGCTGGGACACAAATAAATCTTCCTACAAGGCAGCCGGATAATATCTTGCACATGACTTGGCTATGACCCTGGGATGAATAGCTTGAGTGCATCTGAATCGACTAGGGATATTTGATAGAAAAACCTGAGTCTCCAGGGGTTCCGGGGTGTATGCAAGAGATACATAGATCTTGAGCATAGAAATCATACAATACTTAAATGCTATGCAGGGAAGTTGAAATGATGAAGCACTTATGCACTTGACTTATAAAAGCAGTAGATTCTGTGAAGCTACAGTCAATAAGCTCTACTTCACAACCTCACTCTACATCTACACGCTTTCAGAAACTGCCTTTTATCCCAGTTAGTGACTTATATTACCAGCCCTTCTAGATTAACATTCATTCAGATACAACTGTGATTTCTAATTATAGCACTTCTCAATATGCCAAGGAGAAAGGAGTCAGGCCAGATATATCTGCTTACGTGGCTTGTTCTTGATCTTGCATTCCTGGATAGGATGGCTATACATGATGATACCTTAAAGAGGAGACAGTTCTTTTCATTAGCATGTATTCAGTTAATCAGAAACACTAATTTTTATACATGCTACTGTATAGAATAGGTAACTAATAAGAACCTACTGTATTGCACAGACAGGGAACTGTACTCAGTACTCTGTAATGGCCTATATAGGAAAATAATCTTATAAAAAAACAAGAGGGTGGATATATGTATACATATAACTGATTCACTTTGCAATACACCTGAAACTAACATAGCACTATAAATCAAGTATACTCCAATAAAAATTTTAAAAAGAAATGTCAGTTTTTACATGAATAATATGTAATACTTGTAAAAGAATTTTACTTTGGTGATTACCTTTTAAAATAAAATGATCCCCTCTTCCCCCCAACCCCAATCTCATCAATACCATACAACTGATGGCATTCAAATGCACACAGAAAAAAACCCAAACCATTTTTCACATTGTGCTTGGAATTTGGGGGAAAGGGATAAGAATTTACACTTTTTATATAGCATGCTTCCCATCTACTACATTTAAGTTATTATTTTCCAGTTTCTTCTCTCCATCTGGCAATATGTATGTTTGTATTATGGCACTTTAGAAATGTATGACATTTGAAGAAACAAGTCAAAGGGAGACCAGTTACATGAGGATCCCCTAAAGAACAGACACTTTCCACCTCGCCCTTCATTATGCCATTGGTCGTTGTAGGGAAATACTGCAGCCTGAAAGGATCCCTTCTCCTCCTTTACTGCTTCTAAGATACCTATTGCTTTAGAACTCTACCAGGAGTAGAGTTTGAGAGCTTCAGCTTCTGGAGGGGTTTTTTATTGAGACAGAAAGATCCAAAAGGATTCAGAGAAACTAGCTGGCTCCAGAAAAGTAGTCGATTAATTCCAGCACAGTCCTAGATTACTTGTCCTCCCAGGGTTGGTTGTATTTTCTGAGTTAGGGACCACAGTGCTTTCCTTCCTTTCCCAAGAAGATACTGTCTAGCCAGGGTCCAGTGGGCTGGGAAGTATTGCAAGGGGCCATGATGTGAAGGCAAAGCCTATGCTGTCTGAGTAACTTTGGAAACAGTAGGGGTAGGAGTGAAGATATCTCTTACGTACTTTTCCCCATATAGTCAAAAGCTGAGCAAGAACTTTCTCACTTACTGCTTATATAGTATACGTTCACTATATTACATATTAAGATTGTTTCATGGTACCAAATATAGATTATTCTAAAGCTCTATTCTTTCCATTAACTTAAATTTATAATTTTTACTAAGTAGATTATGATATGTTTTAAGGTTAAAATCTGCAACTGTTCTGTATTGAAGAAAAATATATAAAAGTTAAAGCAAAACAAAGAAACTAACAGCAATAATAATCAATTTGATGTATAATTTTAATTAAATCATTGGGGGAATGCATCTTTCTTATCTTTTGTGTAAATTGAGTTGTCTTTTACTGAGACTCAATTTTCCTTGGGACCTACTTAAACTTTGTTGCTGGATTATAATATAGGCAAGGGGAAGTCATTTCTCTTATTCCTGACTTATATTGATATTTCAGAATCAAGAAATACTCTATTTCACCAGAGAAATCTTTACAAATACATTTACTCCAATATGAAAAATGCTGCTGAAACAATTTTTTTCTATATCTTTGGCAGCAACATCAAGTTATCAGAGTTTGGAATCTATATTACCATCTTTTCTGTGGATTCTATAGCAACTAGCACAATCTTGAGTACGGTGATTAGTCGATGAATGCTTATTGACTCTAATAAAACCTCAAATTTTCAATTATCCCCCCATATACAATATACATGAAAAACAACACATTTTCTGTAGTTTCTACACTTGTAAGCCTAAAATGAGTAACTTCTCATTGACCAATGCTAGTAATGCAATAAGAATAAACATTAGGGTAGAGAGAACAATGTGTCAATATTTTTGGAGAAGAGCCTGGTTTTACAACATTTGTTAGTGAAAACAAGTAAATTTGTATTCTAGGGGAAGAAAACAGAATTTTCAAGTTAATTAACCACTAGAGGGAACCACATGAATATAACAGATATTGACTTGCAAAGGAAAGCTAATTAAAAGGTTTTTATTAGCATGTTAAAATTCAGAGAATCAATTTTACAACTAAAGGCAAAATCTCAATTCATGTAGAATCCAACAAAGATGGCTTAAAACAGCTCGTGTAGTAGGGGTAGGTGGCAGGAGGCTATTTGAACTGATTTTTAAAAACAACATTACTATGGTATATCCCATACACTCATTACAGTATAATAAAAGTATTTTAAGGTGACATGGTTTTCTTCTTTGAAAGAAAACAAGCTCCTTACTGATAGGGTAGAAAGTTACCACTTTCACAAGCCTATATAAGAAAAGTTAATAAAAAAATAGAAGGCACACTACTACCAGTCTCCACATGTCAAGCTAAGCCTTATCTTTAAATTAAAAATATTTCCTTTTAGGGTCACTACATAAAGTTTATGTTCCAGAATTCTTAATTCTTTATACTCTGTAACTTAGAAATACAAACCTGCGGGGATCCAGAGTGATTCTGACTGCTTTCATCTTGGTAAAGAACACAAGTAATAAATGAAACCTGAATATAGGTTTCAAAAGCTGATTCTTCAAAGTGGCATTGCCTCTTTTTCTTACCTATATACCTTTGCAACGTTTCTTCCTAGTCATTTCTATGGTTCCTATATTGTCACAGCAACAAATATCTTTTGCTCTCAGTAAGATATCCTAGTGAAAGTCAAACATTCAATAGTATTTCAAACCCGGTTGCACTAGACTCACCTGGCTTTACTCATCATTTAACTTAATTTACCACTTTTGACTACACTCTTTATTGATGCTCTGGATTTAAGCACTACTATCAATCTTGTTATTTTCTTCATGGTTCCTGCTGCTACGAAAATGTCAAAGCAGTGGGGAAAAATACTGTTTTCTCAGAAATGAAGAGTCTGAAAGATTCTGTCCCTAGAATGAGTATTCGACTCCACAGTTTACTTCCACAATTGCCAGAACGCCCAGCACATGCTTTATGCCCGACAGTAGGGAGAGGAAAGAGAATACAACAGCATTTCTTTTTTAAACAGTCTGTTAGCCTATTTATTAGGCTAGAAACTGTTGGCAAACAAATATGTTACTCCATTTTCTCCATCTTTATTATTATTTGGGGGGATCTGTATGGGGAAATAATCTGAGCAAGGCTTAAGAAGATGAAATGGAGAGTATTAGAAAAAAAAAAAATCAGCCTCTTTTGAATTCCAAACCCTTTAAAAAAAACTATGTGGAAGGGACTTCTCTGGTGGTCCAGTTCACTAAGACTCCACCCTCCCAATACAAGGGGTCCAGGTTCGATCCCTGGTCAGGGAACTAGATCCCACATGCTGCAGTTAACAGGTCCCATGTGCTGCAACTAAGACCTGCTGCAGCCAAATAAAGAAGTAAATGTTTTAAAAAAGACCATGCAGAAGCTTCCAAAAGTTGCCTTTGTTGAGTATAGAGAAGTATTGGGAAAATGAAGCAGCAGGAGCCAAACAAACCTGGGTTCAAATCCCACTTCTGATTCCCAGAGAAATAATGGTAGGAAACAATACTACTCATCATGAGAGGCTGCTAAGTATTAGCAATATTTTACACAAAGCATGTGTCCTTATGGTAAGTACTCAATTAATGGTAACACTGCATTTCTGGTAGAACTTCTGAAGTTTTGTTTTCATATTTAGATTTGTATATAATATTTATTGACATTATCACTTTATTTTTTAGCCTATGTACAAGTAAATAGTTATAAAATACTTTCCAGTGAGATATAACTACAAGGTGTGAGAACAGAAATAAGTATAAAGTCAGCGCTATTATCCTGACTTGATAAGTGAAGAAGCTAAATTAACCTGAAATTGAGGGGATTGTCCAGAATGTTCCATCTGGTGGTAGTTACTACTTCCAAACTCCTTTTAAAGATCTGTGGTTTAAATACCATAAAATAGCTGCCACAGGGAGGAAATGGGGTCTAATGCACATTTTCACATGGAGAGTAGCAAGAGTTTCAAGACAAGAGCTCCTATATAAATAACTTTACCATGTCGGGCAGCATCGTATTTTGACATATTAACTCGCAGGAGGAAATTATTCAGGCTGTTGAGGTAAGCTGGAAGGGAGTGATAGCCTTCTGGATCATACCATACCTGTAACATTCCAAAAGAAGACAAGATCAGTATGATGTTCAAATAGATCAGGCAGTCTTTATATCTTACAGACTATATAATTTATATTTAGAATAAATGCACCAGTTTCCCTAGTAACTTATTTCATCTTGGCAGATTATGAACCATCCATCAGAGTGCTGACCACAAAACTCGAAGTCTCCAACCTAGAGATGGGTGGAGATCATGAAAACAACTTTTTCCTGCTTGATAGCACCGAGTCAGTAGTTATCCTCGACTTTCTCTACAGGTAAAGCTTGAAATAAACAGAAGTCATTATTATCGTCATCTCTGTGACTGGTCTATGGTGATTCTGGAACTAGAAGTAAGGCAATCTGTCTCTAAATAATAATAATAAAAACAAATGGCGTATAGGCAAGGCTGTAGAAAGAAATAAATTATTAATACATTTACAAGCGTTGTGTCCTTAGCAACAAGATTGATAACCTTGAAATACCCCCACTAACATTTTATTCCTAGTTATAACCCAAAAGAAAATGAGTTACTTTATCTTCTATGTCAAAAGGAAAGGGATTTAAAATGTTGTTGCTCCATTGCTCAGTTATGTCCAACTCTCTCTGGCCCCACGGACTGTATGTAGCTCACCAGGCTCCTCCGTCCATGGAATTTTCCAGGCAAGAATACGGAAGTGAGTTGCCATTTCCTTCTCCAGGGGATCTTCTTGAATCAGGGATCAAACCCACATCTCCTGCACTGGCAAACACTGGCAGGCAAATTTTTTACCACTGAGCCACCAGGGAAGCCCATATTTAAAATATTGGTATACCTCAAATCAAGAAAGGCAATTAGTAATTCGAAATTACAAATCTGATTTAGAGAGAAATTATTTAATGTTAGAACTCCCTTATCTAAGATATTTACTCTATGTATGGAGAGAGCAAGAAAAGAAACAAGGGGGGGCTTTCAAGTCCATGGCAGTAGTATTTACATTCTATATGACGTTATAAAAGCCAGCTAAAATATACTCAATAGTATCTATCTCTTAGGGATGTTGTGAGGATGTATTATAGGTAGTTGGTATAAAATGTGACATTAGTGCTTCGTTTATAAGTCACTAAATAAGTATTTGTTTCTTCACTTCCCACAAGTTTGTACATGTCTCATACTAACAAATGAGAAAAATGTTACGACCAATTTAAGATTTAAAGACTACTTGTGATCATATGGGTAATCATATGTGTCTGATTCTGTGACTCTAGCTTGTTTCACATTCAAAGCATAGATATAGTCTAGAAGAAAAACGCCAACAGAATTGTTTATATCATCAAATTCTGTTAAGTTTCCATGTTCTTTAAAAGCATTGCCTGGTGGCTCAGACAGCAAAGAATCTGCCTGCAATGTAGGAGACCTGGGTTTGATCTCTGGGTAAAGAAGATTCCCTGGAGAAGGGAATGGCTACCCACTTGGCTAGAGAATTCCATAGACAGAGATGCCTGGTGGGCTACAGTCCATGAGGTCAGAAAGAGTTGGACATGACTGAGCGATTAAGACACAAGAAGCAAAGCTAAATGTATATGACACATATACAAGGGAAAGTACCTAGAACATCAATGTATAGTTAACAAAATATTACAAAGGGAATATATCCATCACTCGGGTTGAGAAACAGAAATTGCCTGCATCCAGAACATCTTCTCTTTGCTACTCTGTGTCCATTCATTTCACAATGTACTCTCTCTCTCCTCTAGATTGTATGGTAGTTTTGCTTACTGTCAAAGTTTAGAGTAAATGCAATTACAGTTATGTATTCCTTTTTGTTTTTGCTTTTGCTTACTAATAGTGTTTGGAAGAGTTCAGTTCAGTCGCTCAGTTGTGTCCCACTCTTTGCAACCCCATGAACCGCAGCATGCCAGGCCTCCCTGTACATCACCAACTCCATGTCCATTGAGTCGGTGATGCCATCAAACCATCTCATCCTCTGTCATCCCCTTCTTCTCCTGCCCTCAATCTTTCCCAGCATCAGGGTCTTTTCCAACGAGCCACATCTGCACATCAGGTGGCCAAAGTATAGGAGTTTCAGCCTCAGCATCAGTCCTTCCAATGAATATTCAGGACTGATGTCCTTTAGGATGGACTGGCTGGAACCCTTGCAGTCCAAGGGACTCTGAAGAGTCTTCCTCAACACCACATTCAAAAGCATCAATTCTTTGGCACTCAACTTTCTTTATAGTCCAACTCTCACATCCATATATGACCACTAGAAAAATCATAGCCTTGATTAGATGTCTCTTGGTTGACAAAGTAATGTCTCTACTTTACAATATGCTGTCTAGGTTGATCATAACTTTCCTTTCAAGGAGTAAGCGTCCTTTAATTTTATGGCTGCAATCACCATCTGCAGTGATTTTGGAGCCCCCAAAATAAAGTCAGCCACTGTTTCCACTGTTTCCCCATCTATTTGCCGTGAAGTGATAGGACCAGATGCCATGATCTTAGTTTTCTGAATGTTGAGCTTTAAGCCAACTTGTTCACTCTTCTCTTTCACCTTCATCATGAGGCTCTTTAGTTCTTCTTCACTTTCTGCCATAAGGGTGGTGTCATCTGCATATCTGAGGTGATTGATATTTCTCCCAGCAATCTTGATTCCAGCTTGTGTTTCTTCCAGCCCAGTGTTTCTCATGATGTATTCTGCTAGAAGTTAAATAAGCAGGGTGACAATATACAGCCTTGATGTACTCCCTTTCCTATTTGGAACCAGTTTGTTGTTCCATGTCCAGTTCTAACTGTTGCTTCCTGACCTGCATACAGATTTCTCAAGAGGCAGGTCAGGTGGTCTGGTATTCCCATCTCTTTCAGAATTGTGATCTGTGATACCACANATGTGTAGAGTCTTCTCTTGTGTTGTTGGAAGAGGGTGTTTGCTATGACCAGTGTGTTCTATTGGCAGAACTCTATTAGCCTTTGCCCTGCTTCATTCTGCATTCCAATGCCAAATTTGTCTGTTACTCCAGGTGTTTCTTGGCTTCCTACTTTTGCATTCCAGGCCCCTATAATGAAAAGGACATCTTTTTTGGATGTTAGTTCTAGAAGGTCTTGCAGGTCTTCATAGAAGTGTTCAACTTCAGCTTCTTCAGTGTTACTGGTCAGGGCATAGACTTGGATTACCGTGATATTCAATGATTTTCCTTGGAAACGAACAGAGATCATTCTGTCATTTTGAGATTGCATCCAAGTACTGCATTTTTGGACTCTTGTCGACCATGATGGCTACTCCATTTCTTCTAAGGGATTCCTGCCCACAGTAGTAGATATAATGGTCATCTGAGTTAAATTCACCCATTCCAGTCCATTTTAGTTTGCTGAATCCTAGAATGTCGACATTCACTCTTGTCATCTCCTGTTTGATCACTTCCAATTTGCCTTGATTCATGGACCTAACATTCCAGGTTCCTATGCAATATAGCTCTTTACAGCATTGAACTATTGTATGGAAATGAGTTCATTCATTTCCATGGCTGAGAGTTCTATTGAATGAGTATATAACAATTTATTTATTTATTCTACTGTGTATGGATATTTGGGGTTGCATTTTCAGCTAATATGAGACATGCTACTATGTGCATTTTTGTATATGTAACCTGGTACTAAGATCATGGGATGACTTTATTTTTGGGGGTTCCAAAATCATTGCAGTGGTAACTGCAGCCATGAAATTAAAAGACGCTTACTCCTTGGAAAGAAAGTTATGACCAACTTAGACAGCATATTGAAAAGCAGAGACATTACTTTGCTAACAAAGGTCCATATAGTCACGGCTGTGGTTTTTCCAGTAGTCATGTATGGATGTGAGAGTTGGACTATAAAGAAAGCTGAGCACTGAAGAATTGATGCTTTTGAACTGGGTGTTGGAGAAGTCTCTTGAGAGTCCCTTGGCCTGCAAGGAGATCCAACCAGTCCATCCGAAAGGAGATCAGCCCTGAATGTTCATTGGAAGGACTGATACTAAAGCTGAAACTACAATACTTTGGCCACCTGATGAGAAGAGCTGACTCATTTGAAAAGACCCTGTTGCTGGGAATGATTGAAGGTGGAAGGCAAAGGGGACAACAGGAGACGAGATGAGGATGGCATCATCAACTCAATGGACATAAGTTTGAGTAAACTCTGGGAGCTGGTGATGGGCAGGGAGGTCTGGCATGCTGCAGTCCATGGGGTGACAAATAGTCGGACATGACTGAGCAACTGAACTGAACTGAACTGGGTACTTGTGTATACACGCTTCCTTAGGTTAAATACAGAAGATTGGAACCACTGTATTATGGAGTATACATTATTCCAAATGATTTTCAAATCAACTGACCCGTGTTTTATTTTCAACTCATGAAAATGCTCGAACATTTCAAGTTCATATTCTCATTTGTATGATATCCCAAAAGGAAGATCACAATTTACCTTGGCAAGTGTTCTATTAGCTGGAACAGTTGTTACATCAAAAAGAAGGTCTTTAGTCAAAGGCAGCCCCAAACTCCAACCTCCATATCTACATGGAAAAATTGATATTTGTTTTAATGAGAAAATATTCATAAATAAATCTAAAATGTTTAACTAAGAGCTCACTTTTTTCTTTCCACTAAGAATACATTTGTAGTATGAAATAAATATGACCTGACAAATACTTTACAGTTTTATCAATTTTTTTTATCATATTTTAGTCTAAAGTGCATATTATAACTAGAAATTCATGGACTCTTAAAAATAAAAAGTGGATTTAAAAAATTCAAATAGAAATTTTAAGGAAAGGTTAGTTTAAATATTGACCGAATTAAGAATGGGTTAAGTAAATAAATAAGAATGGGTTAAACACTAAATACTAAATAATATTTTAGTAGTTGTACTGAAGTAATTTTCTTGTGACTATTACCCAAATGTGATGCTGCAGAGCTATATTTTTGATGTGCAAAGAACACTACAGGATATTCTTCACACTATTTTTTAAGTAGGTTTTAGAATAGTTTGTTTATAATAAACATCATTTTGTTGAAAATATTTAATATATATTCAAGTATACTTGCCACCTGTCTCTCCCAGCTTTATTAAGATATAATTGACAGATATAATGTGTATATATTTAAGGCATACAGTGTTTTGATATATGTATATGTTGTGAAATAATCCCCACAATCAAGCTAATTAACATATCCATCATCTCACATAGTTACCATTTTCTTGTATATGTTGAGAATTCTTAAGGTCTACCCACTTAACAAACTTCATGTAATAATCTGTTTTCTTAACTAGACTTGCTGTACTTAGACATCCAGAATGTATTCACCTTGCTTTACTGAAACTTTGTACCCTTTGACCAAAATCTTCCCACCTCACCCTTCCCCAGACCCTCATAACCACTGTTGTATTCTTCTGCTCCTATGCATTTGGCTATTTTGGATTCCCTATAAAAGTGAAATCATGCAGTATTTGTCTCTATTATTTCAGTTGGTATAGTGTCTTCCGGGTCCATCTGTGCTGCTGCAGATGTAAGCCTGCCACACCTGCCTCCATGGCAAGTGTTCNTATTCTTCTGCTCCTATGCATTTGACTATTTTGGATTCCCTATAAAAGTGAAATCATGCAGTATTTGTCTCTATTATTTCAGTTGGTATAGTGTCTTCCGGGTCCATCTGTGCTGCTGCAGATGTAAGCCTGCCACACCTGCCTCCATGGCAAGTGTTCAGGTGGCTTAGGAACAAGCCTGTGAACTTGCTCTACAAGGACACATTTTATTCACACGCAGATACCATACTCCAAGTTTTGAGATGCTCAAATTGGAACTAAGGACAACTGTCACCAAAAGCCATGCCTTAAAACTCTCCAGGTTTGCATAATCCAGTCAATAACTTGATTTTTGCTTTGAGAAAAAGAAAGTACAAATTTAACAATACATTTTAAAATCCCAAAACAATGCTTTACAATGTGCTCAAATAAATCTTAATTTAGTTATTAATTTAATTTACTTAAATTTTAATATGTAAGGATGTTTAGATAAAACAGAAAATACCCACATAAATAATCAATAGAAATTTGCATTTTATTGTCACAAATTCAAGACAGTTAACTTAAAATTAGAAAACAAGATATTCTATATTAAATTTTTTATAAACAGTGGGGTTTTTTTTTACCTTTTTTGTGTAAACTCATTAGCAGTTGATATAAGATAATTTTCCAAGTGATGCCCAGTGAGGTTATAAATTACTTGGGAAGAATAAGTTCTTCTATGAGGTGGTGAATAGATTGTGTCCAACTCTTTGTGACCCCATGGTCTGTAGCTTGCCAGGCTTTACTGTCCATTGAATTTTCCAGGCAAGAATACTGGAGTGGGTTGCCCTTTCCTACTCCAGGGGATCTTTCTGACCCAGGGATCAAACCCATGTCTCCTGCATTGGCAGGCAGATTCTTTACCACTGCGCCACCTGGGAAGCCCTTGTATATTTAGCCTATAAAGAAAAAATGACTTATTGCCGATACTATCAGCTGCTAGTTGTAAAGTTCCTTAGAACTGGTAATGTACAGAAAGTATAAGAATAAAATTATATACAAGTAATTTACTCAAACCTTTGAACTTATTCATTTTTAAAAATTACTATTCTATATTCTGACTATAGATGCTATAATTCCCCTTGGAATTATGCATTCTATAATGGCTATATAACAACAACATGTCTTAGAATGCATGCTGAAATTTTTGAAACCTCACTAGTGATACCTCATTAAAATAGCTCTTTCCAGTATTTCACATTTTCTAATAGTTTACATTTGTGGGGAAATAAAAGAACTCAAACAATGAGAATTGTAATGAATACTAAGGAGAAGGCAATGGCACCCCACTCCAGTACTCTTGCCCGGATTTTCCAGAGGAGCCTGGTGGGTGCAGTTCATGGGATCGCTAAGAGTCGAACACAACTGAGCGACTTCACTTTCACTTTTCACTTTTATGCATTGGAGAAGGCAATGGCAACCCACTCCAGTGTTCTTGCCTGGAGAATCCCAGGGATGGGGGAGTCTGGTGGGCTGCCGTCTATGAGGTAGCACAGAGTCGGACACAACTGAAGCGACTTAGCAGCAGTAGCAGCAAGAAGGAAAATATATAGATGATAAATTAAATGATTTTGTGTACATATGTAATGCATGTTGAAGAATAAAGGAGGGAAGAGGAAAGTGGATAGACAATGAACAATGTTTTAGTCTTATAAATGTGGTGTTATTAAGAATCTCTAGGAAAGATTCCAGGTCAAGGTGTAGACTGTGACACATGATTAACCCCATACCCATCCATCCACCTGCCATGGGAACCTCAAGACAGATGTTTTTTTCCCATGACAGATTTTTTTTTTAAACACAAAACTATATCAGTAAAAAACAATTAGAGGATCATCAGCGTACCAGAAAATTTGAGGACTACCTGGAAAATAGAAAGCAAATGGTTTTGAATTTTGTGAAAGAAATCAAAAGGGAATTGTATCTTAGGACACCAAAAGCAAGCCAGGTTCTTTGTAAGAGACTCAGCAGCAGCAAATTGTAAGACAGGAGCTGTCTGTGAAGCAACCATCAGGGCAATTCATGAAAGATGCTTTCTGGTGAGATTTTTGGGAAAAGTCAAAGTCAGATTTATAGTAACTTCAGAATTTGGGCCAAAAAAGCATTAAACAAGATACTTTACTGTAGTTATGACCAACCTAGATAGTATATTCAAAAGCAGAGACATTACTTTGCCGACTAAGGTCCGTCTAGTCAAGGCTATGGTTTTTCCTGTGGTCATGTATGGATGTGAGAGTTGGACTGTGAAGAAGGCTGAGCACAGAAGAATTGATGCTTTTGAACTGTGGTGTTGGAGAAGACTCTTGCGAGTCCCTTGTACTGCAAGGAGATCCAACCAGTCCATTCTGAGGGAGATCAACCCTGGGATTTCTTTGGAAGGAATGATGCTAAAACTGAAGCTCCAGTACTTTGGCCACCTCATGCGAAGAGTTGACTCATTGGAAAAGACTCTGATGCTGGGAGGGATTGGGGGCAGGAGGAGAAGGGGATGACCGAGGATGAGATGGCTGGATGGCATCACAGACTCAATGGACGTGAGTCTGAGTGAACTCCGGGAGTTGGTGATGGACAGGGAGGCCTGGCGTGCTGCGATTCATGGGGTCGCAGAGTCGGACACGACTGCGCGACTGAACTGAACTGAACTTACTGTATTGAAGGGGAAATTTACAATGGAGATATAAAATCATGTGCCAAAGAACATAGTATCAATATTCATAGAGCAAAAATCATTGATGATACAAGGAGAAATAGAAACACACAAGAAATAGAGAATCTAATTCACTTCCCTTAATCTCTGGCTGGACAAAATGTAAATAATGCCTTCCAAGATCTAAGGGAAGATTTTATTAAGTTTAGCTTTATTAAATAAGCATGAGGACAAAATAAATATATGTGGGAATTCAAAATTTACCATTCACATTCTATACATGAGAAAAAATTACTTGAAGAAGCGCTTTAGCACAAAAATAGAAATCCAAGGGATCAGGCTGTACAACAAGGTAGCGACTAAGCATAAACAGAAAAAATTAAGCAAAGATTTAAGCAGCACACTTTTAATGTCACAAGACTCAGTTTCCTTCTATTAGGCCAAGCACAATATTTGGTTCACTATGAATAATGCTTATCAGTATTTGTGCTATTAGTTTTCACTTCGGGGTATCCAACAATGCCCAAAGCACAGAAGAGTTAATGATTATATTACAGAGGTACAAATACCTGTCATAAATCATGACAATTTAAAAATTATGTGGCAGGGGATAAATCTCAGGCAACACATTCAAGTATCTAAGAAATATCACTTTATTCTCTACACTTTAATTTTTACCTCTTGAAAATACTCCCTTTCTCGTCCTACCTCCCCCATAAGCTCTGATTGATGGGAAAGGTAAACGCAGACATTCTTAGGGTTTCTCTGACCTCCTGGGTCCCATCAAAGTACACAGCTACCAAAGCAGCATAGAGAAGGGGGACCCTCCAGTCATTGGTCGTCTGTACGTCCAGGTGACTGAGAGCCTCAGTAAGTGATTGTTTCCTATGCAGCAGGTCTCTGCTTCTTTGTGGTCCCATGTGTGGCATGAGATTGTTGGCAGAGGTTGGGATTTTGTGCTAGGGTCCTCCCTTCCCCAGATACCTGCACTGCTACCTCGTCTGAGCCTTGCCTGCTCCTCAATACTCCACCACAGGGCAGATTTGAGTCTCATACAGCTATCACCACCACCCAACCCTCTTGGAGTGGGGAGAAGCCTCTCCCATCTCCCGCTTCTCCAGGTCAGCATGCTGCCTGCCTCAAATCCTAAACTCTTCAGTGAGCATAAGCCTGTGGAATTAACAAAAGCCAGGACAAATTTTACAGGCTAATTCTGCTTCTCTCCCTGTCTTATACCTCCCTTGAAGTGATAAAATTCAGAGCCTGTTACTTGTTTGAATGGAAAAATGGGAAAGGGAAAATAGAATTATTCAGACATATATGAATACAACTAAGAAAAACTAAGAGGTAGATAAAGGTAGAAAGGAGGGTATTAGTCTCATTTTTCATTACAGGTTCCCAACCTAGGTAGCATATTCAAAAGCGGAGACATTACTTTGCAAACAAAGGTCCGTCTAGTCAAGGCTATGGTTTTTCCAGTGGTCATGTATGGTTGTGAGAGTTGGACTGTGAAGAAGGCTGAGCTCCCAAGAATTGATGCTTTTGAACTGTGGTGTTGGAGAAGACTCCTGAGAGTCCCTTGCACTGCAAGGAGATCCAACCAGTCCATTCTGAAGGAGATCAGCCCTGGGATTTCTTTGGAAGGAATGATGCTAAAGCTGAAACTCCGGTACTTTGGGCACCTCATGCAAAGAGTTGACTCACGGGAAAAGACTCTGATGCTGGGAGGGATTGGGGGCAGGAGGAGAAGGGGACGACAGAGGATGAGATGGCTGGATGACGTCACTGACTCGATGGACATGAGTCTGAGTGAACTCCAGGAGTTGGTGATGGACAGGGAGGCCTGGTGTGCTGCAATTCATGGGGACGCAGAGTCGGACACGACTGAGCGACTGAACCGAACTGAAGCCATACTGCTGCCGCTGCTAAGTCGCTTCAGTCATGTCTGTCTCTGTGTGACCCCATACACGGCAGCCCACCAGGCTCCCCCATCCCCGGGATTCTCCAGGCAAGAACACTGGAGTGGGTTGCCATTTCCTTCTCCAATGCATGAAAGTGAAAAGTGAAAGTGAAGTCGCTCAGTCGTGTCCGACTAGTAGCGACCCCATGGACTGCAGCCCAATTTCATCAATCAAGACCTAAAAATTTAAATATGTAATTTAAAGTAAATAAGGCAACCACTAGAAAATAAAAATATAAAAAATAAGCAATAAAATCCAGAGATGAAAAAGTAGCTAGGTCATGATAAATTCTTAAACTTTCATAGTAGAATATCAATAAATTCTGTAAAATTTGAAGAAATATGAAGCACAAACTGTTAACTGAGGTGATTTCTAAAAACCAAATTAGGGGCTGAGGAGAAGTGATAGGTGGGAAGAGGAGGGAGACTTCTTTATTTTCATTCTAACTTTTTAATTTTAATTTTATGTAATGCAATTCTTTTCTAAAAAATTAGATTAACTAATAAATAAATAAATAAGACTATGTTAAACATACTACCTGATTAATATTTATGAGATAAATTTAATAAAGAACTCACACACTAAAATATACTTTGGGTACTAGGACTTTAAAGTTTACTATAAATTCCTTCCCATATTATGAACACATGTGAAAATAGCCACACTGAGAAACAAATCTTCTTAGCTTTATACAGATGAACGAATAACTTACCCCAAAAGAAACACTTGGAAAACAATTAGAGGGAAGCACTAACACAAAATAACAACAGTGACTATTAACAGAGCAATGTGAGAAGCATGCAGTCTTCCAACGGAGGAAACTGTTCAAATCATTCATTTACGTGATCAAAGTCACAAAAAGGATTACATCCTTTGATCCAGTAAAACGATTTTAGAGAATATTTTCCAGCACTCTGTTAAATCACAGTTCATATATACATTCACTATCAATATAAATCACATGGTATATTTAGTCATGAAATCTAAACTTCATATAACAAATACACATAATTCCTGAATAAAGGAAAGTATAAGATACGATAGTTGTTAAGCACATAGACTCAGCATAGACGTCACAGGGCAAATTCTTTCATTTCTGGCTCTCATTTTTCTTCTTTATAAAATTCTTACTTATCTACTGAATGCTATTGTCCAAAGAATGTATTATCAGTTCTCTTAGATACCAAATTTTCATCTGACATATTAATTGCAAGCGTTCCCCCACTGTAGGGCTTCCTTGATGGCTCAGTGGTAAAGCATCTGCCTGCCAAGCAGGAGTCTTGAGTTCGATCCCTGGGTCAGGAAGATCCCCTAGAGAAGGAAATGGCAACCCACTCCAGTATTCTTGTCTAGAAAATTCCATGGACAGAGGAGTCTGGTGGGCTCTAGTCCATGGGGTCACAAAAGACTAGGACACAACTTAGTGACTAAACAACCACCACCCTATTTCACTTGTTTTCTCTTGTGCAACTATTTATTATGTATGTGTATATATATATGAAAATACATTGTATATATGTAGTATTTGAATTTTGTTTTGCCACCAATAGTTTCCTTTACTGTTCCTTGAATTTCTTTAAAGAAATTTAAAAATAATTTTAGACAATTTTGAGGATTACTTTCCATTTACAGTTATCCCCATGCTCTATGCTTGAATCTATCTTACACCCAATAGTTTGTATCTTGCACACCCCCACCCTTATGTTTCCCCTTCCCCCACAAAGGTAACCACTAGTTTTAACAAAGCAGTATCTCTGAGTCTGCTTCTATTTTGCCATATTCACTAGTTTGATTTTTAAAGATTCAACATGTGATTTATTACTGTTTCTATCATTTCTATGTTATTTGATCCTTTATTACTCAATAATGCCCTGAGATGCTCTCCTAAGAAGTGATCAGGAATTTGAATACACTGAAAGGGATCACATGCAGATGGAGATGGCAGGGATGGGACTGACAGGTGGGGGTGGGGGTGAGGTAAATGTATGTATTTTGCACTATTTGACAGGTATTTTTACTTCTTTCAGTTTGAAAAAAAAATGGCTTTTAAAAATTATACCACCCTCCTCTCGCATTATAGAAACTAGGAAATAAAGAAACAATTTTGTGATATGAAAAAATTTGACCAAAAATTGACATTTTAAAAGGTGCTAACTTTAAAGGATTATTTACAACAGGAAACAAAATAGCTTAAATAGCTAATAAGAATAGAATGATTTGTAATGTATAAAACATAATAAGTTACGCAGCTAAAGCAAAACAAACTAAAAAAATAAAAATTAATTAAAAAAAAATGTTACGCAGCAATTAATGAAACCGTTTTCTTTTTAAGAAAGATGTGTTATTTTAAATAACTAAAAAATTGAACATTTAATCAGATCCTCAGGGACATAGATTCAGCTATTTGCACAAATTTTAAAGCTATTATTTATTGTACAAAAGCTATTATTATAACACTAATTAGAAATTAAAATATAAGAAAAGTGCACAATTTTGCATTTCCTTTCAGACTTTGTCAATGAAATTTGAAATCTTTGCAATCTGTCAGCTTTGTATTTACATATTTCCAGATATGATTTTGGAGATGTGTGCTTAAATTCTACAGAGCTTATTTAAAAAGTGTTTTTAATCATATTTTATGAGTTCACAGCACCATAAAAAATGAAATATTTGTCACTTTATATAAAGCATCTGCATATAAAATTTTCAATCAATTTATTAAGTGAATTTCTGTTATGTTTTCTCAAACAGTTTCTGAGTAAAGAATTATCAATAAATTTTAATGATTCGTGGGAAAAAAGCATCAATAATTAGAATAAGAAAAGTTTGAATGAGATTTTTTTTTAAATTTCAAAATGGCATCTGGTGGAAAACACTGATCCAAAGCAATGGCTTGCAGTGTAAAGAATAAAGTGAAATTTTGCCCACCCTTACAGACTACCCAGGTCGTGCCAGTGGTTAAGAATCCACCTCCCAACACAGGAGATACAAAAGATCTGAGTTGGATCCCTGGGTTGGGAAGATCCCCTGGGGTAGGAAATGGCATCCCACTCCACTACTCTTGCTTGGAAAATTCCATGGGCAGAGGAACCTGCCAGGCCCCAGTCCATGGGGCTGCAAAGAGTCACACAGGACAGCATATTACCCACACTTAAGCAAGTAAGACTGATTGGGAAACATCTCTTATGCTTGTTTTCCAGAAAGACTTTGCCAGTTTATAGTTGTGACAAACTAATACTAATTGTGTCGTTCCTACTTAATTTTTGATATTAACGTGTCTTGCATTTTATTTCTCAATATTATGATTAAGAGTAGTCTTTGTTTTGAATGCTGGTAAAATAGCAGTTGATCATTCCAAAGGAAAGGAGCTGTATCACCTGTGGAGAAACACTGTTTACATGGCCTTGGGCTCCTCCAGCTGGACACATTTTTCAAAGTTCTGTTAGGAATATTCTAGTCTGATCACCTGTTTCCTTGGAGACTGCCATTTACAAACCTCTTTTCTGAAGCTCTGGGTTGGAAATTGAGGTTGCTTCCCTGTGTCGAAGTAACTCACAGGGAATGAGACATTCCATTCTCCTTGGTATTTAAAACGAAGAAGTTTCTCAGAAACTATGACAGCATTTTCCAATAGAAATGTGATATGAGCCACATACACCATTTAAATATTTCTAATAGCCACATTGAAAAGAAACTGGTGAGTGGCAAGGCCTTGGTGGGACAAGCAGAGCTGTGCCTGCTCACAGACCAGCAGACTAGCAGTTGGCCTCACTCTCAGCCTGGGTCCTTGAAGCCAGAGGGCCATGAAGCCATGGGCTGTGCCCAGAGGGCCCAGCACGCAGGAGGTGGCCATTAGGCACATGGCTGCTGCCAGAATCATTTCTCCAGCGTTCAGTGTATTATTATTTTGTGAATTTCAGGGGGAGGGAGGGTCAGGAGCATAGTCTTGTTGGAGTTTTGCAACTCTATGGACTGTAGCCTGTCAGGCTCCTCTGTCCATGAGGGAAGGGAAGGGATACTTTAAATATTTTTCAGTAAGGTTGGAGACTTAAGTTTGGTCCACCGGCCCTGCAGAAAGAGACCCACTAAAGGGCCCCTCAGGCAATGGTACCAGTGGCCTGCCTGTAGAGTGGGAGTGCCAGGACTAGCCAGTGTCCTGCTTCGGGGCTATGGGGAGGTGGGCAGGATCTCAGGCCAGCCTCCTCCAGCTTGTGGCACTGTTTGGCCTTTCTTGAGAAGCAGATGGGATTCTCCCATTCAGCAGCCCCCAGCTGTTCCATAGGGAAACCCTGGAGTCAGCCTTTAAGCCAAAAAGATGCACCTGGGCTTAAGCAGAAAAAACTTCGGAGCTGGAGAAGAGAGGCCTAGACCAGCCTGATGGGAATCCCACCTCCTTCCCCTCTGTAGCTGACTCCTAGGACTGTGCCCCAGGCGTGGAGTGACCAACTTGGCAGCTGCTCTGGTTTTAGCAATGAGACTGCCAGGTCCTTGGTTTCTGCCTTTAGCCTGGACCACAAGAAAGTGAGGCTCAAGGACCTCACCCAGGCTGAAGCAGCCATCCTGGAAGCAATAAAGATCTTTCCTGAAAGAAAATGAATAAATAAAAAGAAACAGGTAAAATTAAGTTTAGTAATATATTTTAACTCAATGGATCCACAATTTATCTAAAATATTATTTCAACACGGAATTAATATAAAAAATGTTAGACACCTTACTTCCTGTTTTTATACCAAGGCTTCAAATCCAATATAGCAGATCTCTATTTTGATTTTAGATTTTCATTGAAATTTTGTTGTTTAGTCGCTAAGTCATGTCTGACTCTTTTGTGACCCTATGGACTGTAGCCTGCCAGGCTCTTCTGTCCATGGGATTCTCCAGGCAGAATACTGGAGTGGGTTGCCACGCCCTCCTCCAGGGGATCAAGCTTACTCTCTTGTGGCTCTGCATTGCAGGCAGAGATTCTTTACTACTGAGGCACCAGGGAAACCCTAAGACCCAGTGCAGCCAAATAAATAAATAAAGCTAAATATTAAAAAAAAAAAAAGAAGCCAAAGATAAATTGTATGATATGGTATTTTGAGAGGCAGCCTGGTATTCCAGAAAGAGCATAAACACTGAAGTCAGAGAGATGTGAATTCAAATCTATAGCCACATAGTCAAGGCATTAAGTAGTATCCCCAGTGGAGACACAGACATAGAGAACAGACTTGTGGGCACAGTCGGGGAAGGAGAGGGTGGGATGAATTGAGAGAGTAGCATGGAAACTTATACCTTGCTGCTGCTGCTGCTGCTGCTAAGTCGATTCAGTCATGTCTGACTCTGTGCAACCCCATAGACGGCAGCCCACCAGGCTCCTCCATCCCTGGGATTCTCCAGGCAAGCACACTGGAGTGGGTTGCCATTGCCTTCTCCAATGCATGCGTGCATGCTAAATCACTTCAGTCATGTCTGACTCTGTGCAACCCGATGGACAGCAGCCCACCAGGCACCTCTGTCCATGGGATTCTCCAGGCAAGAACACTGGAGTGGGTTGCCATTTTCCTTTCCTTCTCCAAATCATATACCTTACCATACATAAAACAGAATAGCCGATGGGAATTTGCTGTATGATGCTTGGAGCTCAAACCCAGTGCTCTGTGACAACCTAGAGGGGTGAGAGGTGGGAAGGAAGTTCAAGAGGGAGGGGACATATGTATGCGTATGACTGATTCATGTTGATGTATGGCAGAAACTAACACAATATTGTAAAGCAGTTATCCTCCAATTAAAAATAATAAAACACACACAGACACAAAGAGGTGCTATTTCTTTAGGTTTGGGCTAGTTGTGGTTCTTTATAGTGGGGACTTAAAGTAAAAAACCAGCTACCATATGGCAATCCTGCTGATTCCGCAGTGCCCTTCTTTAGATCAGAATTGGATTAATATGTACACGTTCTTCATTCTGGAGAAGTTTTGTGAAAAATTTAAATAGTGTATATTCCCATGGGAGGATATATGCATAAAATAGGGTCCAACTGTAATCCTAAGGTTTTTTACACTCACTGAAAAGAACATTCTGATTTTGTCTATGCACTTCCTAAGTAAATTCATTTCCCCATTCAAGCTACGAGAAAAAATTATCAAATAGTCAATGCTAATGCTCTTTGCATGTTCATTGAAATATATTGACTTTTAGCACTCCACTTACTATATTTTGAGCAATTTCATGGATTCTAAAACCTGAAGATTTTATTTTTAAACACTTATGATTACAAAACAATTTAGGTTCATTGCAGAAAAAAATAGGAAAATACATAACCAAAGAAGAAAATGAAAAGTACCTATTCTCTAGACCTAAGAATTAGTAAAATTTTTATATTTCCTTCAAATGTTTTTTGTTTACTTTCTATGTGTGAGCTGGAGGAGGTTACTTAAGGCAAATTACTTACAGTCTCTGTATCTCAGTTTCCTAACCTTAACTACTTTATTACGTTCTTGTGAGGATTAAATGGGTAAAGTACTTTCAGGACAGTGTCTGGCACAAAAGAAAGAAAGTGAAAGTTACCCAGTCGTGTCTGACTCTTTGTGAGTGGACCATATAGTCCATGGAATTCTCCAGACCAGAATATTGGAGTGGATAACTGTTTCCTTCTCCAGGGGGTCTTCCCAACCCAGGGACTGAACCCAGCACTCCCACATTGCAGGTGGATTCTTTACCAGAGCCACCAGGGAAGCCCAAGAATACTGGAGTGGGTAACCCAGGAATCAAACAGGAGGTTCCTGCACTGCAGGTGGATTTGTTACCAGCTGAGCTACCAGGGAAGCAAGATCGTATTAACTATTAGCAATTATTATAATTAGATATAAATATTTTTACTTTCTAAAACTGGATTAAAAGAATGTTATAACTTGTATTCTGCTTTCTTTTAAAACATATTACTTTATGGTACTTTCCCATTTCATTCAGTTTTTTTCCTTATGTGAGTATTTTTTAAAGCCTCATTGATAAGGTTATTGCTCCAGATAGAAGCAGAATCCTCTTTTTAGAAGAATGGAGGTTCTTATGGAGGGCACAATTCATCAGTATCCAACTGAGACTGTACTCATTTAAAAGTAAAAACCAAAACAAAACAATATCATTAAAAAAAACTGAAAATAGTACAACATTCAGAGGTTATTAGTGTTCATTAAAATTTCAGTAAGTTTAGTTTAGTCATTAATAGAAGGCATTCAATAAGCAGTTGCTGGTTAGCTTAGCTGATTAAGTGATTGTTTAGATTAAAAAGTTGATTAAAACTGTTTGGGGTCACCAAAGCTTCTCTGGGTTTAATACAAGGTATTCATTTACAAATTTATCATTTGAAAGAGGGCTTAAATTCACCATTAGAGCAACTATTTGAAGACAAGAACTGTATCTTATTCATCTAGTTTGTTGTTATGCTTAAATAGTACTTGAGGCTCGATGAATGTTGAATCAAACTCCGCAGAAAGAATTAAATATTAGATAACTAAATTAAAAGACGCATACTCCTTGAAAGAAAAGTTATGACCAACCTAGATAGCATATTCAAAAGCAGAGACATTACTTTGCCGACTAAGGTCCGTCTAGTCAAGGCTATGGTTTTTCCAGTGGTCATGTATGGTTGTGAGAGTTGGACTGTGAAGAAGGCTGAGCGCCCAAGAATTGATGCTTTTGAATTGTGGTGTTGGAGAAGACTCTTGCGAGTCCCTTGGACTGCAAGGACATCCAACCAGTCCATTCTGAAGGAGATCAACTCTGGGATTTCTTTGGAAGGACTGATGCTAAAGCTGAAACTCCAGTACTTTGGCTACCTCATGCGAAGAGTTGACTCACTGGAAAAGACTCTGATGCTGGGAGGGATTGTGGGCAGGAAGAGAAGGGGACAACAGAGGATGAGATGGCTGGATGGCATGAGGTTGGGTGAACTCCAGGAGTTGGTGATAACAGGGAGACCTGGCATGCTGTGATTAATGGGGTCGCAAAGAGTCGGACACGACTGAGTGACTGAACTGAACTGAACTGAACTAGTTATCTAAGTTAGCTTCTATAACTAATTTAAAAAATAGATAAGTGAATTAATACAAATTAATGCTACAATTTGGTTAATTGTGGCTTCTATCCCACTGTCCCACAACTCTTTATCATCTTCAAGTATACTAAAAACTGCTATATGAAATTGGAATAGAAAAGTAAATGCCTCATTTTTCAAATTATATAAACATATTGAGATTTTATAATCCCCAAGTCTCCAAATAATTATTGAACATGTCTAAGGTTTGCAATCATTGTCCTATGCTATTTTTTTCTTGGCCATGCCCCATTGTGTGTGGGATCTTAGTTCCCCAACCAGGGATTGAACCCACGCCCTTGGCAGTGAAAGCACAAAATGTTAACCCTTGGACCACCAGGGAATTACTCTCTGCATTTTTCTATGTGGTTGTTTGGCTTTCACAGTTATGTTTTTTAGTGATTGTATAATAAGCCATCATGTAGATTAAACTCTTAACTACCACATTTGCCTATTGTTGACATTTAAATAGCTTCCAGTTTTTCATTTTCAGAGAACTGGTGAATGTCTTTAGGCATGATTTTGTGGTAAACCATCATATGTGGCATTTTAGGGTCAAAAAGGCTCTGAAGATTTTGCGGCTCTTGGTACATACTGCCAAAATGCTTTTCCCCTAAATTATATTAATTTACAGTGTCACCAGTTAAAAATAATTCTCCATGCACACACCTGAATTCATTGTTTAAATATGATCTTGGCCTAATTTCCTTGCCACATAGAAAACTACCAATTTATTTACAGCATTCCTTCTATGCATATTCATTTACCCTAGAATACATACTAATAGAATTTTGGTATATTTTTAAGTGGCACTGTGACTCTCTTCCACAACCTCTTGACAGTTTTTTTTATTTTAGGGTTTCTACAATTACAATAACTGCTTATTCATTAATTTTCGCACTAAGATACCATTCTGAATTTAAGTCAGCATTATTTTACATTGAATGTATCATAAGTGTTGCAAAGTTTAAGTTTATAGATAGGACAAGAATTTTGCAGACTTGTACTTGCTTGAAAATGTTTCTGAAACTGGGAAGAATGTGTCCTTCTGATGGCAAAAATCTCAGCTAAAAAAACTTCCTGCCTTGGCTAATCTAATTCCATTACGTAGTTTAACCTAGAAGTGCCTAAATATTACATAGATAAAAAAAATTCCATAGAAGTCCAATAATTTCTTTTGTTCCAGAGGTTCACTATCTTCTTCCATTCCTATTGTATTTGTTGAAACTGCTGGCATGATTTTTGAACTTGTTAAAAGAAACAATTACCCCAAACAATAACTGTTAGGAAACATATATTTTCCAAAGACCTCTATCAGAAGAGCCTAATAAGTAATTTTCAAAAAATAGCATAAATTGACTGCCACTTGTAAACATCATTTCCTTTTTTTCCCAATTAAAAATACTCTAACAATAACATCAGGTTTTATGTATACAGACTTTAGAGTTTTGGGAACATTTTCACATGTATTATTTTCATTTCATCCTTAACACAACTCTGGCAAGTATGTATGTAGATAGATATCATTCCCGTGGTTTGCATGTGGGAGAACTAACGTTTTTAGCCACCATTTCCCCAAAATAAACATGAACATGTCTAAGATTTGCAATCATTGTCCTATTTTTTTTTTTTTGGCCATGCCCCATTGTGTGTGGAAATCTTAGTTCCCCGACCAGGGACTGAACCCAAGCCCTTGGCAGTGAAGGCATGGAATCCTGGTACGGTTTAAGACTGAAATCCAGCTTTAACTCCTGGCCAGGAATTTTCCATTTTACTGTGATGAAATGAGATGGTATTACACATCTGAACCCCTCTCCCCTGACTACAAATGTACATTTTTCTTAAGTATTGAGATTGTTATGTTGTCTGAAAATATGATTATCCTGTTGATGTTGAAAGAGTAAAGCCACATCTCCATTAGATGGCCTTCTCTGAATGAGTCATCTCACATACCCCAGGAAGAAATGGCTGTTTTACCAGGAATCTAGAACTGTGCAGGCCTTCTCTAGAAAAGTACCCAAGTCTTGTCTAGAACTGTAGGAGCAGCCACGCTGGGTGGTGGGCTTAAAAGATATGCCCCCAATACAAAGGGAGACAAGAAGGCAAAGAGGGAAAATTTATGCAAGATCCCTTTATTTTTGGATTCCCTTGGGTCTGCTGCAAAATTCCCTTGGGTCTGCTGCAAAAGTTTGCCATGTCTGCAGCAAATCAGATTACCTCCTGTGATTTGCACGCTAGAAAACACCTAATCACAAGAAAATTATGGGACTTCTTCCTGGAGCATCTATCTTTGCTGAAGAATTTTGAGGATAAAACACTAAATAAATTCCATATAGACTTCACAATTTAGGGGGGAAATGCATCAAGATGATTTTTTAAGGAAAAATATGAAAGTTTGACAATTTTAGAATGAGATGAACCACTTTGAGCTGTTTCTTCAGATCACTGGAGACTATGAACTCTCTGCTATCTTTGGTTCTGTGCAACAGAAAATGTTTTAAGAAATACAGTATGACAGGCATTTTCTGTCATAATACCCTGGCATTTAAAATAAAGTCCTATTTGAATATAAACCAGACTTGTTTCAGTTACAGGTGATCAATGGACTGACCGTGTGGGCTAACGATCATAAAAAGTTGGTATATTTCAGAGAAATTTAGTTACTGCCACCACTTACAGTGGGAAAACTGCAGGTTTTTTATTTTATTTTTAGTAAGGAAAATGGCATTTTTAAATGCAAGCTTTCTTCCTTTTATTGAATTTACCATGAACTGAGTTGGAGGAGGAATCTGTTAGATGGAACTTATCTGTGAAACCATTGGGGCCTGCTGTTTTCTTTATGGGAACATATGTAACCACAGTTTTCACTTCTTTAATTGGTTATAGGAATAGTTAAGCTTTCTATTGAATCTCAAAATTGGCATATTGGTCTTAATGGTATCTCTTCTTGTCTTTTTAGAACTTTATCTGTAATTATGCTTTTCTGGAGAAAGCTAAAACTGGCTCCCAGTGAATTGTTCCTCCCTGTGTCCATTCTCCTTTGAACATGACTTTGCTACCCTTCCCAAAAGATTGAACCTCCTTGAATCTGGGCTGGCCTTGTGACTTTGCTTTGACCAGTAGAATAAGGTAGAAGTGATATTCTTGGACTTCAAACCCTAGATCTTAAGAGGTCTTCTACATTTGCTGAGAAGGAATTCAGCTGCCATGTACAGAAGTCCAAAATTGTCTTCTGGAGAAAGAGACCAAATGAAGAATGTACTGGAGAATAAGAAAATAATCATGAAGAAAGAGTGGCTCCAGCTGATGGTCAGCAACAAGACCCCACACAGGTGGGCAAGACCATCTTGAAGCCTCTTGCTCTATTAGGAGACCAATATGAGAGAATGAAAAGAGAGACTCTATCCATCCTTACCAGCACCTACCCAAGCCATCCCAGCTGAAATCACAGACATGAAGCAAAGATGAGCTTTCCCATGGATATCTGCTGGAATTCCTGATCCATGGGATCAAGAACAAGTAATATGGTTGTCATTGTATGCTACATATTTAAGGACAATTTGTTACAGAGTAATAGATAATGTGTATCCTCATTCATGATAATATTTTTCTTTTTGAATTAGTTTTGCTAGAGTTTTATCTATTCTTTTAAAAAGAATTAAGTTTTAACTTGGTTGATTTTAGACAATAAAGAATCTGCCTCCAATACAGGAGACCTGGGTTCGACCCCTGGGTCAGGAAGCTCCCCTGGAGAAAGCGATAGCAACCCACTCCAGTATTCTTGCCTGCAGAATCTCATGGACAGAGGCTACAGTCCATGGGGTCACAAAGAGTTGGACAAGACAGACTAACACTTTTGCTTTTTTCATGCGTGTCTCAACACTGCTCTAGCTTGGTGAACAGAATCTTTTATCAGTCCCCCATGATCTTCTCCATTCTTAACAATGTACCAGCTTTCTACTGTTAGTTTTTGCATGACATAGTATATGTGGTGGTGGTGGGGGGTGTGTGTTTTGCTTTATATGTCATAATGTACTAAACTGTTTTAGTTTTAGTTAACTCCGAAATATGACCCAAGGCTTTTACAGGGGGAACTTTTCCACAAATAGCCACACATACGAATTTTATTTATATGTGATATTGGACAATGTATTTAAAAAGTGAGAAAAGATTGGAGATACCACACACAAATTAGTTCAAGGTGAATCACAGATATAAGCATCAGAGCTAAAACCATCAAGTTTCAAGAAGAAAACAGGAGAAAACTTTATGACCTTGCGTTAAGCAAACAGTTCTCAGAGAGGAAACAAAGCATTAAAGATAAAAGAAAAAATTTATAAATTAGACTTCATCAAATTTAAACCCTCTACTCACCAATGATGCTAAGAAAATGCAAAGGCAACCAACAGAGCCAGGTTTTCTACTGTAAGGGTGGGAGGTTACAGATAAGCAAGGGGAGGAGGCTAGAATGACCCATGTGGTGATGGATTAGAGTTGGAGACATCAGCATGAACTCACGATTAGCTTATACAGATGTTTATATGCAGAAATACTTATAGATATGTATATACATATGTTAGTCTAGACAGGTATATTCCTTCATTCTATCACCTGAGAAACTTCCTAGTAGCAAAGAGTATACCTACTGCTCAGATCTTGGTTTCTAGTACAATGCTCCAGTCAGAGGAAACAGTGTTCCTTAGAGAAATGGTTGATTCCAGCAGTAGGCAAGGAAAATATAAGATGAACGTGGAGCATCTTATGGGCTTCCCAGTTGGCTCAGTGGTAAAGAGTCCACCTGCCAATGCAAGAGACACAGGTTCAATCCCTGGGTCGGGAAGATACCCTGGAGAAGGAAATAGCAACCCACTCTAGTATTCTTGCCTGGAAAATACCATGGACAGAGGATCCTGATGGGCTACCATCCACAAGAGTTGCACAGAGTCAGACATGACTGAGTGACTGCGTACACATGCACAGGTCATTTGTAGAGTCATAAAGTAAAGTAATATTAAAACAAACAAAAACAGACAAGCAACAGACAAAAACCCTCAATGATGGGACATGTTCCAAGGGATGGAGGACCAAACTGAAAAGGCTAACAATGGCTGAAATTATAACAATGTGAGCAACAAAATAAAGTAGTATTAGTATATAACCCAAAGCATAAAATAAATGACCACAAGTTCTAAGGTAAATGATTGCCTAAACAAATAATTGGGGAGAAGAGACAAATTTCCCATGTAGAACAGTTTCAAACAATTTATGTTCATAGTTTATACTCAAGAAGCATAACTTTCCAGTCTTTAAGTGTGGTCTGCTCATACTTCCTTCCAAGGAGTATAGTATGGAAAGGAGGAATGAGAGTAATTTTACATTGGAGAAATCTGACAAGCACTACCTCAACCAAATAATCAAGGCTAACATTAACAGTAATAAGTCATGTAGATATTATATACTCGCTGTGATATGATGGGAAAGATACTTCACCTCTATGGTATTTTTCCCAAAGCCATAATCCCAGTCTATGTGTAGGAAAAACATCAGACAAATTCCTATTAAGGGTCATTCTACAAAATATCTGACTAGTACTCCTCAAGACTGTTAAAGTTACCAAAAATAAGGAAAAGTCTGAGAAGATGTTATAGTCTAAGAAGTCTAATGCATCATGATGACCAAATGTAATAATGTATCTTGGAACAGAAAAAGACCAATGGATAAAAACTAAGAATATCTGAATAAAATATGGACTTTAGTTAACAGACTTTACTTAATAATAATGTATCAGTATCATTTCATTAATTGTAGCAAATATATCATACTATATAACAGGGGGAAATGGATATGGGGCATATGAGAACTCACCTTACTATCTGTGTAATTTTTCTGTTAATCTAAAGCTATTCTAAAATTAAAGGTTTGTTATTTTAAAAGGTTAACCTTTTTAAAACAGAAAAATTATTAAAAATACATGTATCTGAAAAAAGACTTGGACTCAGAATAGATAAACTTCTATAATTGAATACTAAAAAGACAACTAAATTTTAAAAGATAACCCTCAATTTTAAAAACATAGGCAAAAGACTTGAACAGGAATTTCAAAAAACAAGATACAAAGTAGCCAATAAGCACATGAAAAAATGCTCATCATCATTAGTTATTGGGGAACTACAAAATCAGAATGAGGTACCATTTTATACCCACTAGAAGGGTTAAAATTAAAGAGTGATAACTCAAAATGTTGGCAAGCATGTGGAACAATGGGAGCTCTTAAACATCATTAGTGAGAGTGTAAAACGGTACAGAGGAACCGGAGATCAAATTGCCAACATCTGCTGGATCATCGAAAAAGCAAGAGAGTTCCAGAAAAACATCTATTTCTGCTTTATTGACTATGCCAAAGCCTTTGACTGTGTGGATCACAAGAAACTGTGGAAAATTCTGAAAGAGATGGGAATACCAGACCACCTGACCTGCCTCTTGAGAAACCTTGAGAAACCTCTTGAGAAACCAGGTCAGGAAGCAACAGTTAGAACCGGACATGGAACAACAGACTAGTTCCAAATAGGAAAAGGAGTACATCAAGGCTGTATATTGTCACCCTGCTTATTTAACTTATATGCAGAGTACATCATGAGAAACACTGGGCTGGAAGAAGCACAAGCTGGAATTAAGACTGCAGGGAGAAATATCAATAACCTCATATATGCATATGACACTACCTTTATGGCAGAAAGTGAGGAGGAACTAAAAAGCCTCTTGATGAAAGTGAAAGAGGAGAGTAAAAAAGTTGGCTTAAAGCTCAACATTCAGAAAACGAAGATCATGGCATCTGGTCCCATCACTTCATGGGAAATAGACGGGGAAACAGTGGAAACAGTGTCAGACTTTATTTTTGGGGGCTCCAGAATCACTGCAGATGGTGATTGCAGCCATGGAATTAAAAGACGCTTACTCCTTGGAAGGAAAGTTATGACCAACCTAGATGGCATATTCAAAAGCAGAGACATTACTTTGCCAACAAAGGTCATCTAGTCAAGGCTATGGTTTTTCCAGTGGTCATGTATGGATGTGAGAGTTGGACTGTGAAGAAAGCTGAGTGCTGAAGAAGTGATGCTTTTGAATTGTGGTGTTGGAGAAAACTCTTGAGACTCCCTTGGACTGCCAGGAGATCTCACCAGTCCATTCTAAAGGAGATCAGTCCTGGGTGTTCTTTGGAAGGACTGATGCTAAAGCTGAAACTCTAATATTTTGGGCACCTCATGTGAAGAGTTGACTCATTGGAAAAGACTCAGATGCTGGGAGGGATTGGGGGCAGGAGGAGAAGGGGACGACAGAGGAAGAGATGACTGGATGGCGTCACCCACTCAATGGACATGAGTTTGGGTGAACTCCGGGAGTTGGTGATGGACAGGGAGGTCTGGTGTGCTGTAATTCATGGGATTGCAAAGAGTCGGACATGACTGAGTGACTGAACTAAACTGAAAATGGTACAACCACTTTCGAAGACTGCTTGGCAATTTTTTATAAAATTAAGCATACCCAGAATGACCCAGAAATATCACATCTATATTTCCTCAAGAGAAATAAAACATGCTCACAGACAGGCTTGTACAAGAATGTTTATAGAAATTTTATCATAATTTAAAGGTAGCCAAAACAAACTTAGAAAAATAAAGCTAGAGGCATCACACTCCTAGACTTGAAATTATACTACAAAGTTACAGTAATCAAAATAGTATGGTACTAGCACAGAAACAGACACATAGATCAATGGAACAGAATAGAGAGCCCAGAAACAAGTCCATGCGTATACGGCCAATTAATTTATAAGGGAAGCAGGAATGGGGAGTGTAGAACAATAATGGGGAAATGATAGTCTCAATAAATGGTGCTGGGAAAAGTGGACAACCTCTTCCAAAAAAATGAAATTGGGCCACTTTCTTATACCATACAAGAAAATAAACTCAGAATGGGACTCACCTGGTGGTACAGTGGTTAAGATTCTGTGCTTCCAACCCAGGGGGTACAGGTTCGATTCCTGGCCAGGGGCTAAGATTCCACATGCCACATGGTGTGGCCAAAACATAGAAATAAATAAATAAACTCAAAATGGATTAAAGATTTCAATGTAAAACCTGAAACCACAAAACTTCTAGAAGAAAACATAGGTAGTAACCTTTTTGACTTTCTTCTTAGCAATGTTTTTTGAATATGTCTTCCCAGGCAAGGTTAATAAAAACAAAAATAAATAAAGGGGACCTCATCAAACTAAAAGTCTGCAGAGTGAAAGAAACCAACAAAACAAAACGGCAGCCTAATGAATGGGAGAAGATACTTGCAAAAGATAAACCAAAATGGGATTGATAGCCAAAATATAAAAAGGAATCACAACTCAACATCAAAAAAACAAATAACCTGATTAAACAAGAAGATATGAATAGATATTTTTCCAAAGAAGACATACAGATGACCAATAGGCACATGAAAAGGTGCTTAGCAACCCTATCATCAGGGACATACAAATCAAAACCACAGAGAACTACCTCCTCACACCCGTTGGAATGGCTATTATCAAAAATTAAAAAAATAACAAGTGTTGGCAAGTATGTAGAGAATAGGGACGCCTTTTGCATCATTAGTTGAAATGTAAATTATTGCAGTCACTATGGAAAACTGTATATTTTCCTCAAAAAACTAAAAATAGACTACCATATGATCTAACAATTTCACTTCTGGGTATTTATTTGGGGAAAATGAAAACATAATTTGAAATGATAGGTATGCCTATGTTTGCTGTTGTTGTTTAGTCACTAAATCATGTCTGACTCCTTGCAATCCCATGGACTGTAGTCTGTTAGGCTCCTCTGTCCATGGGATTTTTCCAGGCAAGAATACTGGAGTGAGTTGCCATTTCCTTCTCCAGGGATCTTCCTGACTCAGGGATCAAACCTGTATCTCCTGCTTGGTGGGCAGATACTTCACCCCTGAGCCACCAGGAAAGCCCTACCACTATGTCCACTGCAATATGTAGCTAATTTACAATAGCCAAGATATGGAAGCAAACTAAATGCCACTGATGGTTGAGTGGGTATAGTAAGGCATGGTATACATATGTACAATGGAATATTACTCAACCATTAAAAAGGAATGAAACCTTGCCATTTGTGGCAACATGGAGGGACCTGGAGGGTAATATGCCAAGTGAAATAAATCAGACAGAAAAACAAATATCATATAATTTCATTTATATGTGTAATCTAAAAAAACAAAACAAGTGAATAAACAAAACAGAAACAGACTCATAAATACAGAGAACAAACTGTTGGTTGTCAGGAGAGGGAGTAGGGGGAAGGGACCACACTGGTGAAAGGGATTAATAGGTACAAATTTTCAACTATAAAACGAACATCACAGAATATAGTAAATAATAACAATGTTGTATGGTGATTGATGGTAGCTGGATTTATTGTAGTGATCATTCCATAATGTATAAAATATTGAGTCAGTATACTGTACACTTGAAACTAATACTATGTTAATTAGAGCTCAGTATTTAAAAAAATTTCACATTTATATTTCTCTAAGATAAATGATGCTAAAGCTGAAACTCCAGTATTTTGGCCACCTCATGCAAAGAGTTGACTCACTGGAAAAGACTTTGATGCTGGGAGGGATTGGGGGCAGGAGGGGAAGGGGACGACAGAGGATGAGATGGCTGGATGGCATCACGGACTCGGTGGACGTGAGTCTGAGTGAACTCCAGGAGTTGGTGATGGACAGGGAGGCCTGGCGTGCTGCGATTCATGGGGTCGCAAAGAGTCGGACACGACTGAGCGACTGAACTGAACTGAAGATAAATAAAGCATGCCCACAAAAAGACTTGTACAAGATTGTTTACAGCCACTTTATTAATAATAGCTGAAAACTGGAGCAATCCAAATATCCATCAACAGGAGAATGGATGGCAAATTATTCAATGGAACACTTCAGTTTATTTCAGTCACTCAGTCGTGTCTGACTCTTTGTGACCCCACTGACTGCAGCAGGCCAGGCCTCCCCATCCATCACCAACTCCTGGAGTTTACTCAAATTATGTGCATTGAGTTGGTGATGCCATCCAACTATCTCATCCTCTGTCGTCCCCGTCTCTTCCCGCCTTTACTCTTTCCCAGCATCAGGGTCTTTTCAAATGAGTCAGCTCTTCGCATCAGGTGGCCAAAGTATTGGAGCTTCAGCTTCAGCATCAGTCCTTCCAATGACTATTCATGGCTGATTTCCTTTAGGATGGACTGGTTGGATCTCCTTGCAGTCCAAGGGACTCTCAAGAGTCTTCTCCAACATCACAGTTCAAAAGCATCAATTCTTCAGCGCTCAGCTTTCTTTAGAGTCCAACTTTCACATCCATACATGACTACTGGAAAAACAATAGCTTTGACTAGATGGAACTTTGTTCGCAAAGTAATGTCTCTGCTTTTGAATATGCTGTCTAGGTTGGTCATAACTTTTCCTCCAAGGAGCAAGCATCTTTTAATTTCATGGCTGCAGTCACCATCTGCAGTGATTTTGGAGCCCCTCTCCAAAATAAAGTCTGACACTGTTTCCACTGTTTCCCCATTTTCCATGAAGTGATGGGACCAGATGCCATGATCTTTGTTTTCTGAATGTTGAGCTTTAAGCCAACTTTTTCACTCTCATCTTTCACTTTCATCAAAGGCTCTTTAGTTCTTCTTTGCTTTCTGCCGTAAGGGTGGTGTCATCTGCATATCTGAGCTTACTGATATTGCTCCCGGCAATCTTGATTCCAGAGTGTGCTTCATCCAGCCCAGCGTTTCTCATGATGTACTCTACATATAAGTTAAATAAGCAAGGTGACAGTCTTGATATACTCCTTTCCCTATTTGGTACCAGTCTGTTGTTTCATGTCAAGTTCTAGCTGTTGCTTCCTGACCTGCATACATTTTCTCAAGAGGCAGGTCAGGTGGTCTGGTATTCCCATCTCTCTCAGAATTTCCCACAGTTTATTGTGATCCACAGAGTCAAAGGCTTTGGCATAGTCAATAAAACAGAAGTAGATGTTTTTCCGGAACGCTTTTGCTTTTTTGATGATCCAATGGCTTTGGCAATTTGATCTCTCATTCCTCTGCCTTTTCTAAATCCAGTTTGAACATCTGAAAGTTCATGGTTCATGTACTGTTGAAGCCTGGCTTGGAGAAATTTGAGCATTACTTTGCTAGCATGTGAGAGGAGAAGACTCTTGAGAGTCCCTTGGACAGCAAGGAGATCCAACCAGTCCATCCTAAAGGAGTTCAGTCCTGGGTGTTCATTGGAAGGACTGATATTGAAGCTGAAACTACAATACTTTGGTCACCTGATGCAAAGAGCTGATTCATTTGAAAAGACTCATGCTCGGAAAGACTGAGGACAGGAGGAGAAGGGGACGACAGAGGATGAGATGGTTGGATGGCATCACTGACTCAGTGGACATGCGTTTTGGTAAACTCTGGGAGTTGGTGATGTACAGGGAGGACTGGTGTGCTGTGGCTCATGGGGTTGCAAAGAGTTGGCCATGACTGAGCAACTGAACTGATATGACACTGATACTGAGATGAGTGCAATTGTGCTGTAGTTTGAGCACTCTTTGGCATTGCCTTTCTTTGGGATTGGAATGAAAACTGACCTTTTCCAGTCCTGTGGCCACTGCTCAGTTTTCCAAATTAGCTTGCATACTGGGTGCACCACTTGCACAGCATCATCTTTTAGGATTTGAAATAGCTCAACTGGAATTCCATCATCTTCCTTAGTTTGTTCCTAGTGATGCTTCCGAAGGCCCACTTGGCTTCACATTACAGGATGTCTGGCTCTAGGTGAGTGATCAATATGAATTCAGCATAAAAACAACAGGCTGATTCATGCAAAGGTAGGGATGGATCTTACAAACAGTACACTGAGAGGCAAACAGGAGAGTACCTACCACTCCTATTTTTAAGGTGACAGAAATCAGAAAAGTGAGCACCTAAACGCTGGGAAATTTAGAATCGGGCTTGAGAAACTCAAAGGTTATGAAAATGCTCTCATATTCTGACTGGGTGGTGGTTACACAGCTGATTACATTTAGCAAAACTCATCAGATTATACATAAAAAAACCTATGCTTCTGAATGTAATTATTTTTTAAAGTAGACGAGAAAAAAAAGACAAGTAACAAGTAATAAAACTAATAATGATTTAAGGAGCAATTTGGTGTGATAATAAAACTTTCTTTAAAACTTTAAGCGAAAAAAATATTTCATTAAGTTCAGCTGATTTATGTAATTAAACAAGGACATTAAAAAGCCCTGCAAATAAAAAACAACAACAAAAAGCCCTGCAAACTCTGACTCCCCTCTCCTCCCTCCGTCCTTTCTCCGATGCCCGCGAGGGCCAGGTAGCTGCAGAGCGGACGCAAGCGTAGCCGACGGTCAACCACCCGCCACTCCCGCTTCTAGCCAGCCCAGCCCTCCCACCGCTCCGCCCTTCGTCAATATAGCACCCCGGACAAGCCCAGAGTCCGCTCACACCTACCCTTTGAATGGTCCGTTCACCTTTCAATCAATTCAAATATGGCAAGGAGCGAGCCAATAGCGAGTCTCGTCGAGGGGAAGAGGCGGGTACTTTTTACCGGAAGTGTTGGTTAAAATACCTCCAATCAGCGGCTCTGTGCGGGAAGTTTGAATTTTGTCGATTCTTGCTGTAGACGTTCCTTCCTCGGAGGCGGCAGTGGTCTGCAGGGCCCAGAGGGTTCCTTTTAGTTTGGTTGAGGTTTAACGCTAGAAACTGCCTCAGGTAGGTGGTTGCTGGGGAGCTGGAGGAGGACACGGTTCGCTTCTTTCTAGAAGTTATAAAAGGGTCCGAGGACTGGCGGCAACGCTCTGAACTTCGCTTGGGGGAGCTGCTTCTAGGAGCGCATTACCTCTCCTTCCGGAAGCTGTTGACGCCGTCCTCCGGAAGATTAAATATTTGTTGAGAAGATCTGTGTAGCAGTAGCATTTCGCCACCGGGGTGTAATTGGCATTTGGCCCCAACTTTATTCCAGTAGCGCCTTACAGATTATGTGACAACTAAAAACGCTTGGGTTGACAATCCCTAGGCAAGCAAGACTAAGTAAGGCATTCTAGACTTTAGGCTGGAAGAAACTCCAGTCAAGGGTAGAGAACTTAAGTGTGTGAAGAGCCGGGCTGCGGGGCTGGGAATTTAAGCTCCACTACCTTTTAACAGTGCTTATGTGGGCAGTTAATTTATCTCATCTGTATAAGGGTAGTTATACTACCTTTTAGGATTTAGATGATAATAAAATATGCCTTCAGTGTGAGCCCTTTCTCGCTTTGCTGTGTACAGTACAGTGCTATGCCGTATTTTAAATAACTACTACATAATTTTTATTTTTTCTTTAATAACTGCTTAATATTATTGCAGGAAAAGCCAATTTTGACTCCAGGTTGGAACTGTCTCTTTGACTTGCTTTTCTGTTGCTTTTATTATAATCATACATAATGGCCTGCCTCAGAGAATTCTACCTCTCTGCTTGACTCTTAAACTAAAATTAAAATGCCTTTGTTCAGAACCCTAGACATTAGTGTGCCATCTTCTTGGTCAGCTCTCAGAAATAAAGTCCTTACCTCTACACGTCATCTCCCCTTCATTGGCCTGCTGTGCGGCAAGGAGAGCAAGTGTTCCATAGTATTTGTGAGAAGTGGTAAATCAAATAGTAGAGGAGAATTCTTGATAAAATGCACAGTTCTTTATCACTTCCTCTGGACCCTTAAAAGAGAATGTATTTAGCATTCAGTTCAGTCGCTCAGTCGTGTTGGACTCTTTGTGACCCCATGGACTGCATCTTGCGAGGCTTTCCTGTCCATCACCAACTCCTGGAGCTTGCTCAAACTTAAGTCCATCGAGTTGGTGATACTCTCCAACCATCTCATTCTCTGTCGTTCCCTTCTCCTGTCCTCAGTCTTTCCCAGCATCAGGGTGTTTTCTAATGAGTCATTCAAGTCAGATGAATTCTCTTATTTTATACTCTGTTGATTGCTTGAAATAGCATTTTAATTTGACTCACTTCTTATGCAGATTTTTATGTGCAGTTTTCTAAGGTACTTTCTTAGTTATTCTTGTTGTTGAAGAGCATTGTGTGCTTATATATTTTAAAATTCCTAGTGACAGACTTTCCATCCTTCCCTGCCCTCCCCCTTGCCCTGTTTCCTTTTAAGTTGGCAAGACTCTTTGGAGAATTGGTCCTTCTTCTCCAGTTTGGCTTAGTTGTTCTTTCCACTAGTTGTTTAGGTGAGGCTCTTAGATTTTCCAATTTCCTTTATTCTCTTCCTCAGTTGGAGCCTGGTAGGCTATAGTTGATGGGGTCTCAAAAAGTCTGACAGGACTGAGCGACTTCACTTTCACTTTAATTTGGATCCACAGTTTCTTAGAACCCATGAAATCATCTTTCTTATTCTCTCTTGTTTTACTTCAATACATTCTCAGGGATCTTTCTAAGAAAAGAGTATATGCCAAATAAACTATATGACTTCTTGTATAGCTAAAAGAATTTTGTTCTGTCTCACCAAAGCAAGCATGTGGTTATCCTTCTACATCATTATGGTACTTCGGGAAACCCTTTTTTCTCAATCTCATATTTGACTGCCTATTTATCTTCTCTAACTATATAATATACACCTTGTGGGTTTTTTTTTTTTTTTTTTGTCTTCTGGGTTGAGAAAAAGTGCCAGGCTGCCTGCATTCATCATCAGGGGAAGGTTAAGGCAACTATTCTGTATACTCTCCTTCATTTACTTTTCCCTATTTTCACCTTTACTTCATACATTTTGCAGTGTTCTCTATGGTAAGCCTAGAATCTCTTGTTTATATTCCAGACCTTGGCTTCCTGGACTTCACCTGTCAAACAAGTTCCTATTCAGAACCCCAAAATAGTTTGTAGTATCTTCTCTTTTGGTAACTTTCTTTCCACTCCTAAGTCACATGTATATTCCATTTTGTATTTTAACATTTTTATTTCAGAAAGCTCTGAAGTGGTATAGGAAGTGAACTAGAATCTTAAGTTTTTAAAATATAAAATGAAATTCCACATAAGTTGGTCTTTCTCTCTTTTTCTTGACAGGATGTCTTCATCACATTTTGCCAGTCGGCACAGAAAGGATTTAAGTACTGACATGTTAGAACTAAAATTGCTCATAGAAAATCACTGTCTCAGAAAGAAAACAGACATAAGGAATATGAACGAAATAGACACTTTGGTTTGAAAGATGTCAACATTCCAACCTTGGAAAGTAGAAGTCTTCTTGAATTAGATGAGACATCTCAAGAGCTTGTTCCAGGAAAGTCCAGTATCAAGCCAAGTAAGTAAAGGTTGATTGTAATTTCAAGTGCTTTGAAGAGTGATATCTGAGAGTATTATTACCTGAGAGTATTAATATCTGAGGTTTTAAAAAACCCTGATCAGAAGAATGGAGTTTTGAAATAACATTCGAAATAACTGTGTTTTCTACAATTAAGTACTGCCTATTTCAAGCAAAGACTGAACATCCCTATCTAGGCTAACGCCATTCACCTATCTATGGAGTATTATAACATTTTTTACCTATATGGCCTTATAGGAATCCTAATTTCTTACTTCTAGAGCTTAGGTAAGATAAACATTAACAAGATAAGTTGATAAGGGTTATATAAAAATATAACTGGTTATGAGAATTTGCATGCTGCAATTAAAAATAAATATGGATATGCTTGATTGAAGTATCCACAAAGTAAGGATACTAAATCAAAGTATTCATCCCTGTAGTTTGCCTAGAAGGATTTGGGGTGGTTAGGAGGGGAAGAACCAATTAAAAAAGAAAGGAATGGTCTCAGCAAAAGATAAAGATAATAAAAATGAGTGTCTTAGAAGGCAAGGGATACTATAGAATAGAAGGAAGAGAACTGGAAAGTGGCATGCATTTGCAGAATGAGTCATTGGACTCCTATTTAGTTGTGTTTATATAGCAGGTACTAGGAGCTAGATTCGGAGAAGGTACTAGCACCCCACTCCAGTACTCTTGCCTGGAAAATCCCATGGGCGGAGGATCCTGGAAGGCTGCAGTCCATGGGGTCGCTAAGAGTCGGGTACAACTGAGCTACTTCACTTTCTCTTTTCACCTTCATTCATTGGAGAAGGAAATGGCAACCCACTCCGGTATTCTGCCTGGAGAATCCCAGGGACAGGGGAGCCTGGTGGGCTGCCGTCTATGGGGTCGCACAGAGTCGAACACGACTGAAGCGACACAGCAGCAGCAGCAGCAGGAGCTAGATTGCAGTGAAACAAAGCAAAGATGAAGTTTGAAGAAATGGCAGAGAGAGAGAAAGTCTTAGAAGTTTTATAGAGAAATGAGATGTCACATTATTCTAAGTGTTCACTGCTTCAGTTTTTATCGTTTTTCCAGAACCAGTGTAATGTTTGACACACACAAGACACTCAACATACAAAGCTTAATTGCTTCTGTAAAAGGGAGGGGTGGGCTAAAACCATTTCTTCTAGATTTGTCATTTTTGTGATTCTAAAAGAAAGAGAAAATAATTGGATTAATATGTTGTAGCATTTTTGTTTTTGAGATGAAGTGATGGTTTATGTTTAAAGATCAAGGGAAGTGGGTTGGTCGTTGAGGGGGATAGAGTAAAGAATAACATCTGTTAGGAGTTCAGAGGAAATGAAAACTGGGTCATAGAACTGAATAAGATGGACTTTGAAGAAAGAACTGACATTTTCTGTGAAAAGAGGTGATGTTATTGTCTTCTGAGTTGTCTCTTTGCTTCTACTCGGACCTTCTCAAACACTTCATTCCTCAGCCAAAATCTTTCAAATAAAATTTAACTTGGTCAGTGTGCTATTAAAGTGTCTTTTATTCCTTATTTGCAAAGGCATAGAGGTAGGAGTCGGAGAAGGCAATGGCAACACTCTAGTACTCTTGCCTGGAGAATCCCATGGGCGGAGGAGCCTGGTGGGCTGCAGTTCACGGGGTCTCGGAGAGTTGGACACGACTGAGTGACTTCACTTTCATGCATTGGAGAAGGAAATGGCAACCCACTCCAGTGCTCTTGCCTGGAGAATCCCAGGGACAGGGGAGCCTGGTGGGCAGCCATCTATGGGGTTGCACAGAGTCGGACACGACTGAAGCGACTTAGCAGCAGCAGAAGTACGAGTGGGCCAGGTGTGTTCCAGAGAAATCAATAGAGAAGCATGGCTGGAGAAAGCAAGCAAGTTCCCATAGAGCCCTGAGGGCCTTATCAACATTGGTTTTTACTCTGAAATATGAAATGTTTAATGGATTAATGAGTGTTTCTCTAATTTATGATTTAAAGGCATCTCTTTGGCTACTGTGTTAAGAATAGATTGTAGAGTGGCAAGCATAGCCACAGAGAGACTAGCTTGAAGACTGTTGCAATAATTTAGTACATGGTTGACCACAGTGGTGAAAGTGTTAGTTGCTCAGTCATGTCCAACTCTTGATGACCCCATGGACTATAGCCCACTAGGCTCCTCTGTCCTTGGAATTCTCCAGGCAAGAATACTGGAATGGGTTGCCATTTCCTTCTCCAGATATCATCCTGACCCAGGGATTGAACCTGGGTCTCCTGCATTGCAGGCAGATTCTTTACCATCTGAGCCACCAGGGAAGCCAGAGTAGTAGCAGCAAAAATAGTTGGTTGAATTCTGGATGAATTTTGAGGGTTGAACCAATATGATTTCTTAATGGATTCAATGTGGGGGTTGATAAAGAAAGAGAAGTCAAGGGAACTTCCCTGGAGGTTCAGTGGTTCAAACTCCACTCTTCTGCTGTTGGAGGTGAGGGTTTGATCCCTGGTAAGGGAGCTAAGATCCCACATGCTGAGTGGCCAAAAAGTTAAATAAATAAATATAGATGAGTAAGAAAGAGGAATCAAGATGATTCCAAAGTTTTTGGCCTGAGCACCTAAAAATATGAAGTGGCCATTTGCTAAATTGTAAAGGACTGGGGGAATAGTAAGATTGAGAGTTCAGTTTTGCATGTGTTAAACTGAAGGTGCTTATTAGATGTAAAAGAGGAGATTTTGAAAAGGTAGTTGGATATCCAAGATGAGTTCAGAGGAGAAGTCTGAGCTGGATATATAAATTCAGGTGTTGCCAACTTATACATGGTATTTTGGTTTTTTAATATTTGTTTGTTTGGCAGTGCCGAGTCTTGTGGCACTCAATCTTCAATCTTCCTGTGGCATATGCGATCTTAGATGTGCCGTGTGGGATCTAGTTCCCTGACCAAGGCTCAAACCTGCATCCCCTGCATTGTAGGACAGATTCTTAACCACTGGAGTGCTAGGAAGTCCCCTGGAATTTTTTTTCCTGAATATTTTCCATATGCAGTTGGATGAATCTGTGGCTGTGGAACCCAGGAATATGGAGAGTTAACTGTAGAAGGGAAAAAAGTAGCATGCATTTTGTGTGCTGTTCCAGCCATATTCATTTGCGCATTGCGGGTGAGAAGTAGACACAGAGAGGCCTTTAATTTGAATTGGGATTTTGCCAGAGTGAGAGAGGGGCCAAAAAGTTGAAGTAGTGATTATGATGATAAATCATGGACTCTAAATTGGATATGAAAACACTTGATGTGAGGGAGGTGAAAGACAGTGAAAATATGATCGTAGATCAGGAGTGTACGTCCTGGTGGAGCCAAAGAATTGTTGGAAAGATAAGATATGGTAATCAGAGAGTGGATTTCTTAAAATTGGGCTTATGAAGGGCATATAGTATTCGTCGTTAATAATGAGGTCTCAAGTGCCTGGTTATCTCATGAATGAATACAGGTGTGACAGGAAATTGGTCCTCTGAGCCCTTGAAGATTCTGGCAGGGCCTGGGTTGAGCAGACCTCTCTCTCTTTGGCTGGTTAGTTGCATTTGACCACAAGCAGTGTGGTCTGTGAATGTTATTTTATGTGTGCCATGACACGGGAAAGGTTGAAGTACTAGTATGGGTGTGATCATGGGAATGCATACCTGAGATACAGTGGAAGAAAGAACACCTAAGAACTGAGAAGCTAGGGTGCTGGATAAGTCATTAAGATTTGTGCAAGAATAGTGATGGAGACAATGACAGTGAGCCACGAGCTAAAGCCTTCAAGGAACGAGAAACAAACATGGAAACATTGAGATACTGGGTAGTTAGATCTGATGACATGAAATGTAAAGCTGGGATCTTTAAATGAAGAAGAAATACTCAGGAACCAACAATGAGGTATCTCTCCTCTTTAGGTGCAGTGATACTCTAGTGTGGGAGAAAAAACAATAACCTCTTGAGAGGTCCAGCTAGGGAAGCAGTGACTTCAGGGGAGAGCCAGGTTTCAGTTCAATCAAGAGCTGAGGGGAACCTTCAGAGAAGTCGAAGATAAAGGGGTTTGTTGGTGACTGACCACTTGATCATCTGTGCTTTTGCATATTCTATATTCTGCCTGGAGTTTCTTTTATTTAACAATTTTATCAAGGTCCAATTTCTATACTATAAATTTCCCCCATTTTAAGTATATACCTTTTTGTAGTAAATTTACTCAGTTATGCAGTTATGTTGGAGAAGGCAATGGCACCCCACTCCAGTACTCTTGCCTGGAAAATCCCATGGATGGAGGAGCCTGGAAGGCTGCAGTCCATGGGGTCACTAGAGTCAGACACGACTGAGTGACTTCACTTTCACTTTCATGCATTGGAGAAGAAAATGGCAACCCACTCCAGTGTTCTTGCCTGGAGAATCCCAGGGACGGGGAAGCCTGGTGAGCTGCCGTCTATGGGGTCGCACAGGGTCAGACACGACTGAAGCGACTTAGCAGCAGTAGCAGCAGCATACAATTATGTATGAATTATTTTTAATCCTTACCCAGGGGACAAACCCTTACTTATTCCTCTGAACCCTTTTTAGGTGTGCTATGTTAAGGAAGCATTTCCTGATCTCTCCAGATAGCTGTTGTACTGAATCTTTATTATGTGCATTCTCGTTTTTATTTCATGCTAAACTGAAACTGTGTTCCCTTGAGCCCCTCAAGGGCAGACATTTTCTTACTTCTTCCTACCTAAAAATGTCTCACACATGGTAGCCACTTATATTTTTCATATAAAAATATTTCAACAAACATTATTGTATTAAACAAGCATTATGTTGTAAAATGCTTCATAGTTTAAAGATTTCTGTAGAAAACCTAAATTGTGCTAAAGAAACTGACAGGGAGCCCAAATATCAAAAGAAAGAAATAGTATTAGTTACCCCAAAATCAGTGGCTTAAAACAATAAATGTTTATTAATTAAACAGTTTTTGTGGGTCAGGAATTTGAGTGCAGCTTGACTAGATGGTTCTGGAGACTGCAGTCAGGATGTTATCCAGGATGCATCTGAGGGCTTGAGTAAGACTGGAAATCTGCTTCTACCATACTGTTTGATTATTGTAAAGGATTCACTTCTAAAGTCACTCATTCATGTGACCAGCAAGTTGGTGCTGGCTTTTGGCAGGAGGCCTTAGTTCTTTGTCACGTGGACATCTCTATGGGGCTTCCTGAGCCTCCTTACAGTTCCACGTGGCCACTGGCATCCCCCCAGAACAAGTGATCTAAGAGTGTATGCGTATGTGCTAAGGTGCTTCAGTTGCTTCTGTTTGTGACCCAGTGGACTGTAGCCCTCGAGACTCCTCTGTCCATGGGGATTCTCCAGGCAAGAATGCTGGAGTATGTTGCCATGCCCTCCTCCAGGGGATCTTCCCCACCCAGGATCTAACCTGCATAGTCATGGAGTTGTTCTCTATCGTTTCCACAGTACTTTCTTGGTCACACAGGTCAGCCCTGTTCAGATGGCAGGGGATGACACAAGACATGGCTGCCAGGAGGCGAGAATCCCTGGACGTCAGCTTGGAGTCTGGCTGTCATAGAAGTTAATTAATTTAAAAGTGAAGTAATACATCCCTAGTACATAGCAAGCAATTAGATATTTGAACAAGTGAAATAAAAGAAATAGGAATTTTAAAACAGAGGTGGAAATAAATTGAAGTGCTAAGGAATTAACAAGAAGTTACTAAAAGCACTTCTTAGCAACAGTTGAAGTTAGAAGTTATTTGCTTAACTTTCTATCTGAAATATTTTATATACTGTTTTTTCTTTTTTCCTACTTAGAGTCAGCAAAAACTGTTGTCTTTGATCAACGAAAACAGATGCTCCAAAAATACAAAGAAGAAAAACAACTTCAGAAATTGAAAGAGCAGAGAGAGAAAACCAAACGAGGAGTGTTTAAAGTGGGTCTTTATAGCCTGATATGCCTTGTTTTCTTTTCTCAAACCAGAATGCTATGAAAGCTGAGCCAAAAAAGGTTAGTATCCTAACTTGATACAGAGAAATAGTTGCTTTTAACTGGTATTTTCTTTAAGAGATTAGATGACTGAAATAATCATTTCCCTGAGTCCCCTAGTTGATAGGGGTGGGAATGACATCATAGTAACTCTGAAGATGAAAACAGTGTCTCTTGATGTAACTGCTGGTAGGTTGAGATTGGATAAAACCAGGGGAGAGATTGGAAAAAACCTGGTAGAGTCAGGCTAAACAGTGAATGCTGTGCCAAAGTATTTGGTATTTACCTTACAGGATATGCAGAGTTAAGGGAGGCTTATAAATGAGATTGTACCATTATCAAACTAATATTCAGGAAGATTACCTTGCCTTGAGGATTATAGTCTAGAAAGGCAAGCTTTTATAGATGGGAAGACCAGTTGTGAATCATATATTATGACTATACATAGATTAGGTGAAATGAGATAAGTGGACTGGGCCGTTGGTTTAAGAACAAGAAATAGGTTTAAGACATCATTTTTCCTGAGATATAATTGACATCAAGTGTGCAACATAATGAGTCATTATTCATATACATTATAAGATGACCACTGTAATTAGTCTAGTTAACATCTATCACCACACATAGTTACAAAAATTTTTTTCTCGTGATGAGAACATTTAAGGTCTACTCTTGACAATGCTCAAATGTACAGTATAGTATTATTAACTATAGTCACCATGCTGAATACTATATTCCCAGGACTGACTTATTTTTAAAACTGGAAATTTGTACTTTTTGACTGTTTTCACCCTTTTTGCCCAACCTGCACCTCTGGCAACCACCGGTCAGTTCTTTTTTTTTTTTAGTTTAGTTTAATTAATTTATTTGGCTGCACCAGGTCTTTAGTTATGGCACATGCAGGCTTGTTGATCTTTGTTGTGGCACGTGGGATCTTTAGTTGTGGCATTACAACTCTTACCGGTGGCCTGCCAGATCTAGTTCCTGACCAGGGATTGCACCTGGGCCCCCTGCTTTTTTCATGGCTGAATAATATTAAAAACATACACAAATGGACTATTAGTTTCTTTATTCACTCATCCGTTGATGGACACTTGGCTATTATAAATAATGCTGCAGTGTACATGAGGGTACATGTATCTTTTTGAGTCAGTGTTTTCATTTCCTTTGGATAAGTACCCAGCATTGGAAATGCTGGATCATATGGTAGTTCTAGTTTTAATTTTTTGAGAGTCTTCCATACTTTTTCCATAGAGGCTGCACCAATTTACATTAACAACAGTGTAGTAGGGCTCCCTTTTCTCCATATCCTCACCAATGCTTATTATTTCTTGTCTTTTTGATAATGGCCTTTCTAACAGGTGTCATATAAGACATCTTAAGAGATAAATTTGACAGGACTGGTGACCTCAAGTTCAGTTCAGTTCAGTCGCGCAGTTGTGTCCGACTCTTTGCGACCCCATGAATTGCAGTACGCCAGGCCTTCCTGTCCATCACCAACTCCCGGAGTTCACTCAGACTCACGTCCATTGAGTCCGTGATGCCATCCAGCCATCTCATCCTCGGTCGTCCCCTTCTCCTCCTGCCCCCAATCCCTCCCAGCATTAGGGTCTTTTCCAATGAGTCAACTCTTCGCATAAGGTGGCCAAAGTACTGGAGCTTCAGTTTTAGCATCATTCCTTCCAAAGAAATCCCAGGGTTGATCTCCCTCAGAATGGACTGGTTGGATCTCCTTACAGTCCAAGGGACTCGCAAGAATCTTCCCCAACACCACAGTTCAAAAGCATCAATTCTTCTGCGCTCAGCCTTCTTCACAGTCCAACTCTCACATCCATACATGACCACAGGAAAAACCATAGCCTTGACTAGACGGACCTTAGTCGGCAAAGTAATGTCTCTGCTTTTGAATATACTATCTAGGTTGGTCATAACTTTTCTTCCAAGGAGTAAGCGCCTTTTAATTTCATGGCTGCAGTCACCATCTGCAGTGATTTTGGAGCCCAAAAAAACAAAGTCTGACACTGTTTCTACTGTTTCCCCATCTATTTAGACTGGTTGGATCTCCTTGCAGTCCAAGGGACTCTCAAGAGTCTTCTCCAACACCACAGTTCAAAAGCATCAATTCTTCTGCGCTCAGCCTTCTTCACAGTCCAATTCTCACATCCATACATGACCACAGGAAAAACCATAGCCTTGACTAGACGGACCTTAGTCGGCAAAGTAATGTCTCTGCTTTTGAATATACTATCTAGGTTGGTCATAACTTTTCTTCCAAGGAGTAAGCGCCTTTTAATTTCATGGCTGCAGTCACCATCTGCAGTGATTTTGGAGCCCAAAAAAAACAAAGTCTGACACTGTTTCTACCTCTGAGCCACTAGGGAAGTCTGACTTCAAGTTAGTGAGGGGTAAAGGAAGTTGAAGAGTTAAAGATGATTGTTCTGAAGATAATAGTTTGAGCAATAATACAAGTTTTATAAAAGGCTCTAGGTTTGTCCACCTCAGTTCAACTAATTCAAATTCATGTTTATTTTATGATTGAGTAATATTTCATTGTATATAGGTACCATAACTTCTTAATCCATTCATCTGTTGATGGACATCAGGTTGCTTTCATGTCCTGGCTGTTGTAATTAAGTGCTTCAGTGAATACTGGTGTACATGTGTCTTTCTGAATTATAGTTTTCTCAGAGTATATGCCCATTAGGGGGATTGCTAGAAAAATGATACAGATGAACCTATTTTCAGGGCAGGAATAGAAATGCAGATGCAGAGAACAGACTGGACACAGCAGGGGAAGAAAAAGGATGAATTGAGAGAGGAGCATTGAAATATATACATTACCATGTATAAAATAGATAGCTAGTAGGAGGTTGCTGTGTAACACAGGGAGCTCAGCCTGGTGCTTTGTGATAAACTAGAGGCTGGACTGGAGAGTGGGGTGGGAGGGAGGCTTAAGAGGAAGGGGATGTACATATACATATACATATAACTGATTCATGTTGTATGGCAGAAACCAACACAACAATGTAAAGCAGTTACCTTCTGATTAAAAATAAATTTTAAAGAAAGAATGTATGGGAAAAAAATAATATTACAAACTTTGCTACTGCTAAAAGAGATGAGGAAGGCAAGAAAAGGAATAAGCATAAGAGGGTGAATATTAATAACCTTTAAAAAAAATCCTATTTGGAAATCAGGCTAGAGATTCATGCTAAGATGTGGATTTAGGATGTAATATTAGGAATTTAAGTTGTAGGACTAAGTGAAACCACTCCAGTAAGAATATGTATAATTATCTGAGTGAGGTCTAGAGAACAGCTTCAAGTGGGCAGCGATATGTTGAAAAGAACTGATCAAATGGCAAGAGAATAAATGCTAAAGGGAGGGGTGATGTAAAGAGAATGATGAGTAAGTCAGGATGAAGTTTGACATATACCCCAGCGTTCATTGTAGCACTATTTACAATAGCCACGAAGCAACTTAGATGTCCATTGACAGATGAATGGATAAAGAAAATGTGGTACAGGTATATACAATGAAATATTACTCAGCCATAAAAAGAGGTGGATTTGAGTCAGTGGTAGTGAGGTAACAAGAGCCTGTTATACAGGATGAAGTAAGTCGAAAGAGAAAACAAATATATTAATGCATTTCTATGGAATCTAGAAAATGATACTGATGAACCTGTTGCTGGGAAGGATTGGAGACACAGATATAGTGAACAGACTTGTGGACGCAGTAGAGGAAGGAGAGGGTGGGATGAACTGAGAAAGTAGCATTGGCACATATACACTGTCACGTGTGAAACATAGCTGGTGGGAGTTGCTGTATGACCCAGGGAGCCCAGCCAGGCGCTGTGACGACCTAGAGGGAGTGGCATGGGGGCAGCGAAGGGAAGCTCACGAGGGAGAGGAGATATATGTATGTGTGTATATATAATTATGATTGCTATATGGCAGAAACCAACAACATTTTAAATCAATTTCCTCCAATTAAAAAGTAAATTTAAAACCTAAAAAAAAAAAAGACGAAATTTGAACAGATCAGTTGGACTATAGATTAGGTAGTCATTGGTGGTTTACAATTTAAAGATACATATGAATGAACTCATTGACTATATACTCATTCCTGATTTAAGTAAGAATTGAATAATATAAAGCCCCAAGATACTGCTTCTTTTTTAGGCCTCATAAATCTCAATAATTCGACAGATCTTTGATTATTTACTCTGTATGATCTTAGGATAATGTAGAAGAGACCAAAACTAATAGAATGTAGTTCAAGTGGAAAGATATAGATAAATATGTTCTATATATTAGAGGAAGGAGAGACTGTTTGCATTGGAGGAACATCAAAGACATCTTGGAAGGGATTAGATTTAAGCTGTCTTTTCAACAATATATAGGATGCCATTCATTGGTCCACACCATAAACAACTTAAAATATGATAAATATGTGTAAGAGGAACAAGAGACCCATCATTGTGTTAAATAGTATGATTCAGTGAGGAGTCAATAATTGTTCTTCATTTTGTTTAGGCAATAGCCATTGCTGAATTTTAATCTCTTTAAGTACTGTTAAGAAAAGCCTAATTTCTTTAGCACTAGGTTTTCACTGAGATTTGGAGAAGAAAAATGACTTCTCACTAGAGAAGTCTGATTATGCTTCTTAAAAATTTTATAGAGTTGATAAATACCTTATAATTTTTTAATCAATCTTTCTCCTCAATTTTTCCCACATTTTTTGATCAGGTCTCCATTTTCTTACTGACAGTGAACAGCTGTGTAATCATGAGATTTGAAGGCAAATTGTCAAAGCTAGGGAAGTAAGCTGTACAGTATCTTTTCATAAACAGAAAAAAAAAAAAGATCCTAATCAAGTTTATTCATCTGTGTGCTCAGTCGCTCAGCTGTGTGTGACTCTTTGTGACTCCATGGATTGTCGTCCTCCCGGCTCCTCTGTCCATGGAATTTTCCAGACAAGAACACTGGAGCAGGTTGCCATTTCCTACTCCAGGGAATCTTCCCAGTTTGTTCATCTACCCCATTCCAAATATGTCCAGCTAATCATACTAATGAGGATCCTAATAACTTGGAAAATATGCTTTGAAATTTCTTCTCTTTCCTCATTGAAAAATATGAGTAAGTTTTGAAGCTATTAAACTAAACATATTTTAATCAAACCAGAACCAGAAAAAACAACAACAGTAATTTAGGGAGTTCCCTGGCAGTCCAATGGTTAGAACTCAGTGCTTTCACTGTTGGGGCTGGGATACAATCCCTTTTCACGGAGCTAAGTTCTGCAAGCTGTGCAGCATGGCCAAAAAACCTCACAAAAGTTAAAAAAAAAAAAAACAACAATAAGTTAGCAAGTATCTTTTAGCCATAAATGATTAATATAAAAATATAAATTTAAAATATAAATATTTTTATTTATAACTTTAAAATGAGAACTTTGGACTTCCCTGGCAATCCAGGGATTAAGACTCCGAGCTTCCAATTGGAGGTGAGGGTTTGACCCCTGGTCAGGAAACTAAGATCCTACATGGCATGCTGTGCAGCCGCTCAAAAATAAATATATAAAATGGGAACTTTATTTCATGAGACATGGAAATAAATTTTGCAGTTTATTTAATATGTTTTTTAAACTTTATCTTCTTTTGACTGTTTAAGGATGTTCCATCTTCTGTACGGATTACAAGGTCAAAGGCCAGAAACCAAATGGAGCTGACTAAGGTATAGTTGGTAGTTTAGTAGGTCACTGTTACTAAAATGACAAATGGTACTTTTTTTTTCTGAGTAAGTAAATTTATTTTTAATTTAATATCAGCTTTAAGCAATAGTGATTATTTTACCAGAGTTAATAGTACCAAAATAGATGTTGCTATATCATGACAGAGCAGATTTAGCTACATGCCAAGGAAACAGTCACTTAAAATATTTTGCACAGACATCCTTTATGAGATCTATACTAAACTCTGACACATTCTTTTTTGTTTATTTACTGGGCTTTTATTATGCATCCCATGTCACCAGGAAGCACAGATAGAAATACAAAGCACATAGGGTGAGTTTTATAAATTTATGGGTCTTCAAAACACTGTTTTGGATAAACTTACTAGAAGGATTACTAAAGTCAAGTAGGCAGGGAGAAAAATAGTGTGCTTCTTTGTCAGATCAGGAAGCTGTTTCAGGTAGTTACTGAATTTGACCCTCACGTTCCTCTAGGCTCTAGGAACAAAGAAACAAAACAACAAAATAAACAAAATTTCCTGTTTTCAAGGACTTTACATAAGAGACAGTGTTAAAAAAAAAAAAAAGAACCATCTAGTGTGTCAGATGGTCAAAAGTATTATGGGGGAGATGAAAGAAAAGAAAGAATGGAGATGGAGAGTTTTGAAGTAGGTGTAGGGTAGAATTTTGATCATGCCTCACTGAGTTGGTAGCAGTTTAAATGCAGTCTTTCAAGAAGTAGAAGAGTGAGTTGCAGGGAGGAGCTTTCTTCCAGGGGAGGAATTTTCTAGGTAAAAAGATACCTGTTGTGTTAAAGGAGTCTCAAAAGATTATAGTCAGTTATTTTTTTAATAGTTTTTCTAAATTCTGGGATTCTGAAAAAGTTTGTTAGGAAATTTATGTAATGGAAAACTTGTTTCCTCATCTCATTTATGGTAGTGGATTTTTTGCTGGTTCTTTACAGTATCAGATTTCAAATGAGATGTCAGTTTACACCTTAAAAATGTCGTGGTTTGGTTCATTATGCAATTAAATCATCTAATTAATACCTTATCTTTTAAATAGAGGGATAATGGGATTGATGTTGGAGCAATCCGACCTGGTCAAAGACAGACTTCTGAGAAGAAAGTGTTGGACAAAGAGAAAAAAGGTAGAAGTATTAGCAATTTTTGTAAGTTCTGATATTGCCACAATACTTTAAAACCACCAAAAGCATTCGGTTTTATTTTTTTTCCTGCAGCTGTACAACCTGTAATGCTGCCAGTGAGACTGACTCGATCATCTACTCAAGCAGCAAAGCAGATTGTCAAAGAAATCCCATCTACAGCAGCAAGAAAGCCAGAGACAAGGGCTGTTAATGGTAAGAACAATTTCTTGATCAGTGACTAAACTAGGATTATGTTTTGATCCTTGAGGGTTTTTGTGTTCAGTTTTTAAGATCATTATATACTTCTTTGAGTAGGACAGGAGGAAATGGGAGATTCTAACTCCTGAAGGCAGGTTTTGTGCCCTGATACCGTGTTAGTACACAGTGGGTGCTCAAATGTTGAAATGCTGAATTGGTGTAGGCAGTGATTCAAAGTGAAAAATTAATAGCCCCAATAATAGTCCATCCATCTGGTGGATTGAAGTGTAATCATTTAAGAAGAAGGTGTGAAAAAACACTTAATGACATGGTTAATGATATTAAGTGGGCAAAGAAAAACAGGTAAAACCCTGAACAGTATGATCAAAATTCTATAATGAAATATGTATGTGAATGTGAACTTTGGAAAAACATATTCTGAAGTGTCAACAGTGATTACCACTGAGTAATATAAACTTTAGAAAAATTTTTGGTTTTGTGCTTTTTACAATTTTTTCTAATTTTCTATAATAAATATGTATTTTATATTTAGAGGCAAAAGGTAAAATACCTTAACACCTTTTGTTTGGTTTGGTTTTGAAAACAGATGGCCTTTACTTGAAATAGGAAATTTATCTGTTTCTATCCTGTTTTCTAATACGATTTTTAATCATAATGTCCTTTAAGCTGTACATTTCTATTAAGGCTTTTTTCCTTTTCCAAATTACCTAGTACTTTTTTTTTAAACTTGTACTTTTAATGCAGCATATAATGAAGCAGACGGAAAGGCACCAAATCAAGGAAAACCTGCCAAAAAGATAGGAACAAAACCTGACAAGGTAGAGTATAAACATCTGTTTATCTCTAGATACTTTGAAAATCTCACTGCTTCTTTCATAAAATGGAAATTAAGCATATAGAACTGCTTTAAGAAGTTGACTCGCCATGTGTCTTAAAACCTCTTGAACCATAAAGAAGCATCAGGAGGCTTTACTTGTTTTTCAGGTGTCTTATCCTCAGGTTAGAGAAAGCATAATTTGGTTAACAGGAAATAGAGAAAAGTGATAGAAACACAGGTGACAGAAACTTTCATGTGGGAATTAGCTGAGAGAGGATTGGAGTAGGGTGAAATGTATTGACTCTGGATTCAGTTAGGCCTGAGTCTGAATATTGTCCTATTAGCTATATAACCTTGGGAAAGTTATGAATTTGTTTTCCCATCTCTAACACATAATACCTACATAAGAGTAGTTTTAAGAACTAAGTACTCTAATGTTTCTGACGGTGTCTAGCATAGTACGTTATAGGGTCTTCAGAAAAGAGTCACCATTTTGAGGCCCCAATGCCTTGGTTTATAGTCAATGCTATAATTCATTAACCTTAAAAAAGAAAGTTATACCGAAGTATAAGAAATGTGGCTATGTTGTACAGCAGAAACTAATACAACATTGTAATTATACTCCAGTTAAAAATTTAAAAATTAAAAAAAAAAAAGAAATGTGGCTAGATTTTAAAAAATCAGAGTAAAATCCTCTAAAAATTTTGCTTGTATGGGTGAGTGAAATGTGTAAAGGTTGTCAAAAGTTACAAACTTCCAGTAACAAAGTAAGTATGGTCTGGGGATGTAATAAACAACATGGTGACTGGTTAATAATATGTGCTGTATATTTGAAAGTTGCTAAGAGCATGTAGGTCATAAGATTCTCATCATAAGAAAAGACATTGTAACTATGTGTGGTGATAGATGTTGATAGACTTATTGTCTAGATCACTTTAGACATACATACAAATATCAAATCATTATGTTTCATGCCTAAAACTAGCATGGTTTTTTCTTTTACAAAAAAACAAATTATTAAATTGACAAAATAAGCTTCTCGTTAATTTCACTGTGTCACATTGAAAAATATTTTTCTCATAATATCTTTCTTATCCTAAAGTTTATTTATAATCAAGGTTATTGTAAAAGAGGTTTTGTTACTTGACAATAATAGTCATCCAATAAACACTGGATTTCTGATTCTCAAATCATTGTAATTATCTACATAATTTAAATAAAAAGATGGGTATTTGTTAGTTGGGTAATTTTTCCACCTTAATTTTCATGTATTTTAATTTGCTGTAATACCTAAAACCTATTATTTAGTCTTTTTAATGAAGATTGGTTCTCTCTGGATCATAACAATGGTTTAGTTAGCTAGTCTACTGATTTCATATTTACATTCAACTGTATTTATGTTTCTTTCTTAAATTATATTCATGGGACACATAACTCTAATATTTTCAGACCTGTAAAAATTGGCTTGACTATATTCCCCAGGAGAGAAATTCTCACTCTTTTCTTTTCTTTTTTTTTAATTTTTATTTTTTAGTTTGTTTTGCTTTACAATACTGTATTCGTTTTGATCTCACTCTTTTCTGTTTGCTTCCATCCAGGTCATTTCTTTTAAAGTTGATAATGAAGGAAATACTTTGGATTCACAAACCAGTGCAACAAATGGAATGAATCCAGATGGAGTCTTACCAGAAACGGAAAATGTATCTAAGACAAACAGTGCGAAAATGAAAGGGAAGAATTCCTTTGCACCTAAAGATTTTATATTTCAGCCACTAGATGGTCTGAAGACCTATCAAGTAACACCTATGACTCCCAGAAGTGCCAATGCTTTCTTGACACCAGTTATACCTGGACCCCGATAAATACAGAAGTGTAAGAATTTAAAGTTAATAATGAATTTTTTGCTTAGATGGTTAACAATCACCTTTCTTAGATTTGTCCTTTGCTTTTTAAAGGTTAATGTTAAGTTAGTAAATTATGTTAATTATAAATCATCAAAATTTGGTATTAAAAAAAAATTCTTCAGAAGGGTACTACACAGTTTTACTATTTCCTATGCATTGTTTTTATCTATATTTTCATGGTATTCTTTGTGGGGTTTTTTTGCTTTTAATAGGTGATCTTTTTATAAAGACTTAGAAATAAATTTTTAGAAGAAAGAAACTGTAATACTGTAGCTCAGAAATGGTGGGGTTTTTTGTCTTTACTTGCAAAGTGAGGGAAAATCAGTTGGAATCTTTAATAGAAACAGCATGGTTGTTTTACAAAGACTGGCTGGTAGCAAATTTACTAGAAACTGCTCAGCAGCATGCAATACTATAGAGTGCTTATGTTCCATGAAGAGATCTTTGTAATCTTTGGATCTCATAATTAGTAAAGACAGACATTCCCACTATAGGTATTTAAATATGTCCAGAAAACACACATTAGAAAAAATGAGAAACATATTTCTATTTAATCCCAGATTTTTAAAAAGCAACATCATTTTGAAATCCTTCATATGAGGCTTATGTTTTAAGAAGTATATTTTTACTATTGTTTTTAGTGAAAAGACTGAAGCAATAAAAGAAATCTTGGCACAAAAATGTAAAACTTTCTCTGCCAAAACAGTACCTCAAGATTCAAGTAAATCACAGTGTCCTTTGAGTTCTTTAACAGTTTGGAATAAAGGTATTGAATTTTAATTAATTTTTTACTTGCTTTTCTGAATTGTGGTTTATCAGGTTTATTAGGCCCTTTTCAACATATAGCCCAGAGACCCTGATCTCAGGGTCAGGAAAGATGTGAAGACTTGGGGAAAGATAGCTGGAGAGAGAGAGAGTTGGAATGAGGAGTACAGACTGAGTAATAAATGTAACTTTGAGAGATGAATATTGGGAGGCACGTTAGAAATATGTGGTGAATGGAATCTTTAAGTCAGAGATAAAATTTGAAAATTCACATTGAAAAAATTGGAAGATTTAAACAGATTTGTCTTGTGGGGCACATCATTTTGTGAGTGGCTTCTTTGAAATTTATATGTAATGTTTCTTTTAATCTATAGAACATGTCTCAAATAAAAATGGAACTGCTAATGAAAATTCAAATGGCCTTTCAGTAAAAGAAGTCCCATCACTTGAAGTAGATGAAGATCAGTTATCTCAGCTACAACATGATGTGCCATATTTCAGGTTTGTCCATTTGTTCCTAGTATAAGAATTTTGTATTCATGTGTAGACAATTAAAGCCAAGATTAAACTATTTTTAGCCTGAATATAGTAGATAAATTGGGGAAAACTGAATTCTGGTGGTTTTCATTTATCTTTTAAATTTTAATAATTTTGTTTTCACTAACTAGTTCCCAATTCAAAAGGTAGTAAAAGATAAAAGTGAGAAGTCTTTTTCCCAAATCTGTCTCACAGAGGGGATAGTTCTAACCTTCCACAGAGGCAAGTGTTATTCATTTCTTGTGAATACTTCCAGAGTTAGATAATGCATGTGTAGAATAACAACCATATTTTTTCTTTTTTTTAATATAAACAGTAGCCTGCTGTTTTGTTTCATATAATGTTAACTGTAACAGACATTCCATTTTAGTACTTAAAGAGCTTTCTCATGTTATTTTGAGTGTGTGTTTCCTAAAGTATCCAACAATATGGATATACCATAATTTACTGACGGAGAAGGCAGTGGCACCCCACTCCAGTACTCTTGCCTGGAAAATCCCATGGATGGAGGATTCTGGAAGGCTGTAGTCCATGGGGTCACTGAGGGTCGGACACGACTGAGCGACTTCACTTTCACTTTTCCCTTTCATGCATTGGAGAAGGAAATGGCAACCCACTCCAGTGTTCTTGCTTGGAGAATCTCAGGGACGGGGTAGCCTGGTGGGCTGCCGCCTATGGGTTGCACAGAGTCGGACATGACTGAAGTGACTTAGCATAGCACAGCATAATTTACTGAATAACTTCCTGTTGCTGATTATTTACATTGGGTTCAATCTAGTACTATTATAATCAAGGCTGCAAAGAACAACCTTGTATTGTATATATTTCAATTCTCTCATGTGCAAATATATGAGGACCTCAGTTTGCATCCCCTCCAGCATGATATTGGAGTTCCTATTTTCTTATACCTCCTCACCCCGCAAAGAACCAAATTAAAGTTTATTAAAAAAAAAAAAAAGAATAGGAGGCTCAGTGGCCCATCAACTCATGAGATAGGATTATGTTTCTCTAACTCTGAATTGAAAATTAAGTTCCTTTTTGGGGAACTTCAACATGTCACCTAAATGCCTTGGAAACATATCAGAGGCGTGCATTTTGAGAAAGGCCTTTATATTCCACATCATACAGAAAATTATTATATCCTACAATTTTTGAATTAATATAGCAAGAAAATTCCCATACCATTTCCAGTACAATATTAACAGTTTTTGAACTTTACCAATCAAATAAATAAAAATATTATCTTACTCTAGTTTTATTTATTTTTTATTTATTTTTCCTTTTTTTGGCGTGAGATCTTAGTTCACTGACCAGGGATCAAACCATCAGAGTCTTGAGCACTGAGACACCAGGTAGTTCCCTTTACTCTTGTTTTAATATTCATTCTTCCTCTCATGAATGAGTATCTTTTTATATGTTTGGGAACCACTTCAGTTGTTTTTTAGAGTATAATGTTTTGGCATTGTAAGGTGTTTTAGAGCTTAACTAGTCTACTATATTGTTCAGCTGAGACATTGAGATGTTAAGCAGTTTACCCAATTAAATAATGTCACATCTAAGTCAGGTCTCCTTTCTCATTTATTAAGCTATTCACTTGCCATTGACTTAAACAGTTAAATTTGTCTTCTAAGAAAAACTATCCTCAGTTTTCCTGCTCAGATGTTTTTGTAAAGAAACATACTAAATTTACCTTAAGCCAGGTTTCTTAGGCTCTTCCCTGGTGGCTAAGAGGTTAAAGTGTCTGCCTCTAATGCGGGAGACCTGGGTTCGATCCCTGGGTGGGGAAGATCCCCTGGAGAAGGAAATGGCAACCCACTCCAATATTCTTGCCTGGAGAATCCCATGGACAGAGGAGCCTGGTGGGCTACAGTCCATGGGGTCGCAAAGAGTCGGATACGGCTGAGCAACTTAACTAACTAACTAGGGTTTCTTAACCTTGGCGCTATTGACATTTTAGGCTGCATAATTCCTGTTGTGGGGTCTTCTGCATTATAGGTTGTTTTGTAGCATCCCTGGCCAGCAGCACTCCTCTATTTCATGATAATCAAAAATGATTCTAGAGAGTGCCAAATGCTGCCTGGTAGGAAAAATTGACCCCGCTTGAGAATGCCACTGTCTTTGGATAAGCAAAGCCAAATAAAACCTGTAAGCCCTTATCACTGTAATTTGAGACTTACAGTTTTTAGCTTCATCTTACTCACTCTTGGCAGTTGGGTTGGTCATAGTTCCATGGAAAATAACTAAGAGCAGTACTAAGGAATCTCTGATTCTTTCTGCTCAGCGTTTGAAAAATAAGAACAGAAATAACTGGAAATATTAGCTTGAAAAATGGGCTCTTAGCATTAACCATCCACTTAAGTTTTAGGTGTATAAGGATGGACATGGAGTATCAATATGTATTCATGGATTTTAATATATCACAGTTCATGAAACAACTCAGCATCAGCTCTGGGAAATCAGTGTGGTGTAGGTGCCATAGTGCTAATGGATGTCTTCATTATAGAAATATTCTCCGGTCAGAAACTGAGAAGTTAACTTCACACTGCCTTGAGTGGGACAGGAAACTTGACTTGGACATTCCAGATGATGGTGAGGGAACACTTACATTTTTTTAATGTCTTAGCTTTGTTTATTTTAATATGGTTGCATTTACCTGAAACATAAAAATCTAGTGTTGTCCAACTTTATAGTTTCATTGTTATTCAAAATAGCAAGAATTTTCATATGACATATATGTTCACTAATATCTCTGTGCTAAAATGGTACCTAACTTAAAAGATGTAAGTAGTTAGAATATTGACTATCATTCCTGAGAGTTAGACTTTTGCCAATTTTATTATTAAATATTTTTTACTATGATTCCATGAATGACAACTATGTCTGATATTGCTTAATTATACAAAAATATTTTCTGAATGAAGATTACTCAAATCAATATGGATCAAATTTTGTGAAAAATTCCATAATCTTGCCTATTCAGGAAAGCTGTTTAGAAAAAAAAAGTCATTTGTGTGCTGCCAGCTTAAAGTCCTTAGATATTGATGTACAGTAAGTTGTTTAAGGTTGAGTTCTTACACAATACAAGGAGAGATAGAATGCTTTTCTGTGTAGCTGTTGAGTATGAGAATATATATTGCTAATTTTTAGCAGGAATTGAAACAGATAGTAAATGCTCTGTATTTGTATGACAAAGTTTTGTAGTAGATATTTTTTTGTTTTGCTATAAAGTAGGAATTTGATTCTATAACTCTAGGATGTTTAGAATGAGGTCACCTTATCAGCTGGTTGGATTGCAATAAAGATCTTGTTTTGTCCTTTAACTTTTAAAAACCTTGTATTTCCTCTAGCTAAGGATCTTATTCGCACAGCAGTTGGTCAAACAAGACTCCTTATGAAAGAAAGGTTTAAACAGTTTGAAGGACTGGTGGACAATTGTGAATATAAACGAGGTGAAAAGGAGACTACCTGTACAGATCTGGATGGATTTTGGGATATGGTTAGTTTTCAGGTATGTGGTCAAATATTTTGAATATATTAACTTCGAGTCTTTTTTTTTTTTTTTTTTATGAGTTAACAGTAATATGTGCTCAGTTGCTAAGTCGTGTCCAATTCTTTGCAACCCCATGGACTGCAGCCTGACAGGCTCTTCTGTCCATGGTATTTCCCAGGCAAAAATACTGCAGTAGGTTGCCATTTCCTCCTCTCGAGGATCTTCTTGACCCAAGAATCAAACCCAAGTCTCCTCAGCTCCTGCATTGCAGGCAGATTTTTTTTTTTTACCACTGAGCCACTGGAGAAGCCCCTAACAGTAATATAAAAGGATTAGTAGTGGCTTCTGGGACTAACCTGGTGGCTCAGTGGTTAAGTATCCACCTGCCAGTGCAGGAGACATGGATTCAATCCCTGATCTGGGAAGATCCCACATGCCTTGGAGCAACTAAGCCCATGTGCCACAACTATTGAGCCAGTGATCTAGAGCCTGGAAGCCCCAGCTACTGAACCCACGTGCCCAAACTTCGGAAGCCCTTCTGCCTTAAGAGCCCATGAACCTCAACAAGAGAAGCCACTGCAATGAGAAGCCTGCACACCACAACTAGAGAATAGCCTCTGCTTGCCACAAGTAGAGAAAAGCCTGTGTGGCAATGAGGATCCAGCACAGCCAAAAATAAATACAGTTAAGAAAAAAGAAAAGTAGCTTCTTATGTACCTGTAATATTATTGGGTTGGTGCAAACATAATTGTGGTTTTTCTGTTGTTGAAATTTGCTGTTTGATGTCAGAATACATTCTTAATAAATATGGTTAAGTTATACATCATTTTTAATGCTCATTTCTCACTTTATGTTTTTTGCTGACTTATTACTTGCTGTTTATTTTATATTTGTTTTGGACTATGGAGATGATGTTTGACAAAAGGCGAATTTGAGCGATTTCTTTTTTATTCAAATTCAAAATGGGTTGTAAAGCAGTGGAGACAACTTGCAACATCATCAATGCATTTGGCCCCAGGAACTGCTGATGAATGTACAGTGCAGTGGTGGTTCAAGAAGTTTTGCAAAGGAGACAGAGCCTTGAAGATGAGGAGCACAGTGGCTAGCCGTTGGAAGTTGACAAGAACCAAATGAGAGCAATCATCAAAGCTGATTCTCTTAAAACTACAGGAGAAGTTGCTGAAGAACTCAGTGATGACCCTTCTATGGTTGTTTGGCATTTGAAGCACATTGGAAAGGTCAAAAAGCTCAACAAGTAGGTGCCTCAATAGCTGACACAAATCAAAAATATCATCGTTTTAAGTGTTGTCTTCTCTTAGAATTCTATGCAATGATGAACCATTTCTCAACCAGACTGTGACATGTAACCAAAAGTGGATTTTATATGACAACTGGTGATGACCAGCTCAGTGGTTGGACCAAGAAGATGTTCCAAAGCACTTCCCAAAGCCAAACTCGCACATGGTCACTGGTGGTCTGCTGCTGGTCTAATCCACTACAGCTTTCTGAATCCTGGCGAAACCATTACATCTGAGAAGTATGCTCAGCAAATTGATGAGATGCACCAAAAACTGCAATGCCTGCAGCTGTCATTGGTCAACAGAAAGGGCCCAGTTCTCCACAACAATGCCCGACCATACATTGCACAACCAGTGCTTCAAAAGTTGAACAAATTGGGCTATGGAATTTTGCCTCATCCACCATATTTACCTGACTTCAGTAGTCATCTACGGATGTGAGAGTTGAACCATAAAGAAGGCTGAATGTTGAAGAATTTCAAATTGTGGTACTAGAGAAGACTTTTGAGAGTGCCTTGAACAGCAAGAAGATCAAATCAGTCAATTCTAAAGGAAATCAACACTGACTCATTGGAAGGACTGATGCTGAAGCTGAAACTCCAATACTTTGGCCACCTTATTAGAAAGCTGGCCAAAGAGCCGACTTAATAGAAAAGAACCTGATGCTGGGAAAGATTGAAGGCAGGAGGAGAAGGGGAGACTAGAGGATGAGATGGTTGGATGGCATTACCGACTCAATGGACATGAGTTTGAGCAGGCTCAGAGAGATGGTGAAGGGCAGAGAAGCCTGGTGTTCTGCAGTCCATGGGGATGCAAAGAGTGGGACATGACCTAGCAACTGAACAACAAGCATATTCACCCAGCCTCTTGTCAGCCAGCTGCTACTTCTTCAAGCATCTCGACAACGTTTTGCAGGGGAAATGCTTCCACAATCATCAGGATGCAGAAAATGCTTTCCAAGGGTTCATCGAATCCCAAAGCACATATTTTTATGCTACAGAATAAGCAAACTTATTTCTTGTTGGCAAAAATGTATTGATTGTAATGGTTCCTATTTTGATTAATAAAGATGTGTTTGAGCTAGTTATAATGATTTAAAATTCACAGTCTGAAGCCACACTTTTGCACCAACCTAATAAATGAGATGTTAGTACCTTTGTAAACTGTAAAGTGCTGTCAAAATGTGATGACCGATTTCTTCTCCCCATGTAATCAATGTTTTCTATTTGGGTTGGAAATTGAGTTATATTCAACTGTTGAATAATCTGTAATGCTTCTACGTGTGAGAAAATGAAATCTGTTCTTTAGTAGTTGAGTTCATCTAGCAGTTACTGAGTTCCTGTGTGTGCTAGACATTGTACTAGGAGTTGATAAAACAAGGCACATTTTCTGCCCCAGAGGAATTCCAATCTAATGTAAAAAGTGCTATGAGAGAAGGAATCACTAGGAAGATTAGTAAAGGCATGGGAGGAGATGACAGTTTCCAGCTTCTTGGGCATGTTTTAGTAATAAGTATATAAAAAGCCATTTCAAGAACCTATAGCCAACAACTATTAGACATTTCAAGAAAGCCTCAAACCTGAAAGATAGAAGCCAAGAAAAACATAAGAAAGGTATTTGGATAGAGGAAGTGGACCAATCTAGGAGGTATAGTATCCAAATAATAGGGATTCCAGAAAAATAGTACAGAAAAAATGGGAAATCAATGAAGTGGTTTAAAAATTTCCCCAGAACTGGAGGACATGAATTCCAGATTGAAGGCACCTATTGATTGCCCAGCACTGTGAATCAGAATAGACCCATATCAGCGCACTTCATAAAGTGTAACTGTATAACTCTCATGATGAAGAGAAAACTCTAGAAGCTTCCAGAGAGAAAACAATTTTCATATAAAGGGTCAAAGATCAGAATAGCCTTGGATTTCTCAACTGCAACATTTAAAACTGGGAAAACAATGCCCTCAAAATTCTAAGGGAAATAATTTTCCAACCTGGAGTTCTGTAGCCAACCAATCAAGTGGATGGCATTCTGCAAGCACAACAGTCTCAGATACTAGCTCCGAAGCACTCTTTTTTGGGAAGCTAAATGAGAAAGTATCTCACAAAAATGAGGGAGTGAACCAAGAATAGGGGAGAAGATGAGTTTGATCCCCAGAAAGAGACCAAGAGAATTGAAGCCGGGGGAGCCAAGAATGTTCCAAGCAGAGCAGGAGGCCCTCGGGCTCCTCCAGACCTAATTCTGGAAAGTGAAACTGAGTAAAATACCTGATTTGTTTTTTAAATTGCATTAAGAGGAGATTTATACTTACTGTGCAGAGTTTGAATGAATGATAGATATCATACATGAACAACTAAGCAAGTAAAAAGCAAAACAAGAGGACTTCCCTGGTGGTCCAGTGGCTGGGACTCTGCGCTCCCAATGCAGGGGGCCCAGGTTCGGTCCCCGGTTGGGGGGCTGCATCCCTCATGCTGCAGCTAGGTGTCTGCATGCCACAGCTAAAGATCTGCTTGCTGCAGCAAAGATCCTGTGTGCGGCAACTGAGATGCGGTGTGGCCAAATAAATAAATAATAAATATTAAAGCACAAGTCTAGAGGAAAAAAAAAAGCGAGTAAAGGAACATACTTGTCTCAGTAACTATATGACTCAGATGTGAATAGTGTTCTTTTTTTTTTTTAATGTGGGCCATTTTTAAAGTCTTTTTTTGAATTTATTACAGTATTGCTTCTGTTTTATGTTTTGGTTTTTTGGCTACGAGGTATGTGGGATCTAAGCTCCCAGACCAGGGATCAAACCTGCACCCCCTGCATTGGAAGGCGAAGTCCTAACCTTTGGACCACCAAGGGAGTCATGTGAATAGTGTTTATATAATTATACTGTCAGCATTACTTTATGACCAGTTTTTATATATCTGACAATTTTCACATTGATGAGTTGGTTCGCTAGTATACTTCAATGGTGAGCAGTTAATTTTGTGTTTCCTAGTATTGTTATTAACTTATAGATTTAAAGATATTGGATGTGTTTTCATTGTTTATAGTTACCACTTTATTGATGCTCATTTCTCAGCTTTGGCCATTGGGAGCCTCTTTAACAAATTGGCTGTTGGGACCTTTTTTTTTTTTAAGAGTTGTATTGAAGTATAATCTACATATCATAAAATTAGCCCATTTCAGGTGTTCTTTTCAATGATTTTCAGTAAATTTACAGAGTTGTACAACCATCACCATGATTCAAATTTAGAACATTTTTATTACTTAAACATTTTTTTATTTCGCCATACCACTCAGCATGTAGGATCTTAGACCCCTGTACAGGTACTGAACCCAGGCCCCAGCAGTGAAAGCACTGGTTCCTAACCATTGGACCACGAGGGAGTTCCCAAGAATACTCTAATCACCACAAAAAGGTCCTCTTTGCCTATATGCAAATCAACCCACATTCCCACTCCTAGTCCCCAAGAAACCACTAATTTTGCTGTCTTTGTAGATTTGCCTTTTGTGAACATTTCATATTAAGTAGACAAATACAATACGTGGTCTTTTGTATGTGACTTTTTTCACTTAGCATGAGGTTTTTGAGGTTCATGCATGTTATAGATTGTATCTGAACTTTAACCAGTTGATGGATGTTTAGATTGTTTCCGCTCTTTGGTGATTATGAAGTCATCTATGAATATTCATAGATGTGTAGATTAATGTTTTTATTTCTCTCAGGTAGATATGTGGAATATTGCTGGATCATATGGTAAATTTATGTTTAACTTTTAAAGAAACTGCCTAACTATTTCCCAAAGTGATTATAGCATTTTTCTTACGAACAATTGGTATATTCCTTTTTTACCATATTCATACTTGTTATTGTCTGTCATTTTTAGAATAACCATCCTAGTGGGTGAGAAGTATCTCATTATATAATAGTTTTGATTTGTTTCCCTAATGATAATAATGTTAAGCATCTTTTCATGTGCTTATTAGCTGTTCATATTTTTTTGGCAAAATATATAGTGAAATATTTTGCTCATTTTTACATTGGTTTGCCTTTATTATGGAATAGTAGGTGTTTTCATATATCATGGACACAAGTCCTTTATCAGAAGTATTATTTGCAAATATTTTCTCCCAATTTGTGGCTTGTCTTGTAATTTTCTAAATAATTTCTTTTGAAGTGCAGATATTTTTAATTTTGATGAAGTTCAATTTATCAGTTTTTTTCTTTTATGTTGTGATCATATCTAAAAACTCTTTTTGCTTAACCACAAATCACAAAGATTTTTTCTTAGGTTTTTTTCTAAAAGTGTTATAGTTTTAGCTCTTACAGCTAGGTCTGTGAGCCATTTGGAATTTTTGGTGTGTGTATGGTGTAGGTAAAAGTCTAAATTCATCTATTTTCTTGAGGATATAAATTCTCTCGGTACTGTTTCTTGAAAAGACTGTCTTTTCCTCATTGAACTGCAGTGGCACCTTGTTGAAAATCAGTAATCATAAAGGTAATCCTGAGTCATTTTGACATTAAAATTTTTTTTTGAGAGAAAGAGGTTGAACGTACTTGTGAATATAAATACATAGTAAGGGCACTTGAAACAAATTTACCGAACTATTGACAGTGGGTACCTCTTTGGAGGAGATTGGAAATATTAAAAGGATGGGGATATTACTTTGAATTTTTTAAAGTGAGATTGTGTGAAGAGAATGAGAAGGCAAACCACAGACTAGAAGAAAAATATTTGCAAATGATATATCTGACATCTGATACAGACATATCTGCGTCAAAATATTCAAAGAACCCTTAAAACCACCTTTAAAGTGGTTTTAAAGTGGAGAAAAAACCTGAGCAGACACCTTGCCAAAGAAGATATACAGATGGCAAGTAAGCATTTGAAAAGATAAAGGTCAACGTCATAGATCACTAAGGAATTGCCAATTAAAACTATAGTGAGGGAACTTTCCTGGTGGTCCAGAGGCAAGACTCTGTACTCCTAGTGCAGGGGGCCCAGGTTCGGTCCCTGGTTAGGGAACTCGATCCCACATGCCACAGGTAAAATGTTCCCACATGGCACAACTAAGATCCAGCAGAGCCAAATAAATGAAATTAAAAAAAAAAAACTACAGTGAGATGCCACTTCATGCCTTTTAGAATGGCAGAAATCCAAACCACTGACTTCACCAAATGCTGGTGAGCATGGCAGGCATCAGGAACTCTAATTCATTGCTGGTGGGAATACAAAATGGTATAGCCACTTTGGAAGACAGTTTGGCAGTTTCTTACAGAGCTAGATATGCTCTTATCATATAATCCAGCAATCACAATTCTTGGTGTTTACCCAAATGAATGAAAACATATGTCTACACAAAAACATGTACACAGATGTTTATAACGTCTTTATTCATAATTGCCAAAACTTGGAAGCAGCCAAGATGTCCTTCAGTAAGAGAATGGATAAATAAACTGTAAAAAAGAGAGAGAAAGATTGTGTTCAGATTGTGTAATTTAGGAAACAAAAACATTTAGGATATCTCTCTTAGCATTTTAGTGATCAAAAATTATTTAGGAGAGTTATTCATATATGACATCCATTGTGTAGATTTTGGAAGTTTATAAGACAAAAAAATAACAATTCCATAAGTTTTTTACTTGAATACTGAATTGAGAATGATTTAGTCTAATTTTATGTTGCCATTCTCAATTTTTTTGAAGCTTCGGTTTATTAGTTTGTAATTTTAATGTGGTTTTTCATTGATCTGATAAACTTATGCTTTATTTATTAACAGATAGAAGACGTAAACCAAAAATTCAACAATCTGACCAAACTTGAGGAATCTGGATGGCAAAACAATAACAACATAAGCAAAAAAGTTTTTCGGGTACGTCTGTGGGTTTCTAATATAGACTCTTCTACTCTAAAGAACTTTTACTTTCCAGCTTCAAAAACAGTTAGCTTCAGATTTTTTTCTTTTATCATTTTGTAAAATAAGTTTCATATATTGCTTACAATGTCCTGATTGTCTTTGACGAAAGTGTAAGGAATGAACAACACGAAATTCAGGATGATTATTTCTGAAGGAAGGAATGATAGGGCCTGTGATGGCATTGGGGCACCCCAGGAGCTTCTAGGTACTCAGTAGCGCGTATGTGTGTGTTTGTTTTATTCTTTAAATTGTGTTTGTACATAGTAGAAGTAAATAATTTATATAATGCTTAGTATGTGCCAGATGTTGTTCCAAGTACTTAACATGTTTTAACTCATTTAATCCTCAACAGTCCTATTGAGGTGGTTATCTAGGATGTGAGGCCCAGAATAGATTAAGTTACTTGCCCAAGGTGGAGCTAGGTTTCAGGCCAGACTTGCTCATTCCAGAATCCCTGCTTTTATCCAGTACAGTGGATTGTGTGTCTCTTTTGAGTGATACATTTCAAAATGAAAGAATTTTAAATAGAAAAGAGGAACAATGACTCTTTAGAATGTCTGTCTTCTTCCCTACATTTTATTTTGTAAAATTTCCTATTTTACAGAAATTTCTCTGTGAAATTCACTTTATCATGATAGGTTCCAATGTTATATATTTGTAGATTTTTTTCCCTAATAATGTTTGTTTATTTATTTGGCTGTATTGGGTCTTCACGGAGAAGGCAATGGCACCCCACTCCAGTACTCTTGCCTGGAAAATCCCATGGATGGAGGAGCCTGGTGGGCTGCAGTCCATGGGGTCACAGAGAGTCGGGCACGACTGAGCTACTTCACTTTCACTTTTCACTTTCATGCATTGGAGAAGGAAATGGCAGCCCACTCCAGTGTTCTTGCCTGGAGAATCCCAGGGACAGGGGAGCCTGGTGGGCTGCCGTCTATGGGGTCGCACAGAGTCGGACACGACTGAAGTGACTTAGCAGCATTGGGTCTTCATTGCTTTGTGAACTTTTCTCTAGTTGTGGCGGGTGGGGCACTACTCCAGTTGCAGTCTGCTGGTTTCTCTTGTTGCAGAGCACGGGCTCTAGGGTATGTGGGTGGGCTTCAGTAGTTGTGGCAATTGGTCTCAACAGTGGTGGCTTCCAGGCTCTAAAGCACAGGCTTGATAGTTGTGGCGCACAAGCATAGTTGCTCCATGGCATGTGGGATCTTCCCAGATCAGAGGTCGACCTGTGTCTCCTCCGTTGGCAGGCGGATTCTTTACCATTGAGCCCCAGGGAGGCCTTCTAGTAATGTTTTAAACTCACTGGTTCAGATGAGCACTTTTCAAACCTACAGTTTTCCTTTTAGATTTTAGAAAAATGCCTGTGGTTATAAAATTAGGCTTCCAGATTGGTACTTAATTATGTTGTGTAATCCAGATAAAAAACTGTTTTGACTCCTTAGGAACTTAACATGTTAGAGTATTAAAGAAAGCTTTTAATAAAATTATTTTGCTAATTGTTATGACAAGGACACTGACAAAATTAAACAAATGAGTTTTAAATATACTAAACAGTGAAGGATACTTGAATATTTTGAAGCTACTGTGGATATTTCTTATTGAGTACTTAGTCCTGGAAACATCAATATCATCAGTGATGCAAATAATGGCTGTAGCAATATGGCAGAGCCTTGTAATTCTGCATTTTATCACCAGGTGTCTCTCTCCTCCTACTTTATTTATAAGCTACTGTTAAGCTATGGAACAAATAAGATTTATCTTTTACCTATACTTTGATACCATTCCCTTCTGATTCCTATTTATTGACTTCTCATTCCATCACTTAGCCTTGTTTTCTACTTTCCCTCCTTTTTCCATCTGTTTTTAGATATATTTGTTTACATTAGAAAAAAACAAAAACAACTAAACCTATGAGGTCCACATCTCCCTCTAGTTATCTGTACCTTCCTTTTCTCATTCCCATTTCTTTCCTCCCAGTCACAAAGTTCCCTGTGCCCTGTCTTTACTATTTTGACTCCCATTTACCTCTCCATCTCACTGCCGTTCAGCTTCACCCTCTCCAGGCCTCTAGAACAGTTATAACCAAGGTTATTGACCCACCAGTTCTGCAGTTAATAGACAGTTAATTATAAAATCTAGTCCCTCTGCATTATTAAATACAGACTACTTCCTCTTTCTTGAAATTATATTCTACTGATCTTCCTCCTACCTCTATATCCATTCTTCAGTCACGTTTGCAAGTTTCTGTTCCACTTGTCCCTTAAGTGTTTGTGATATTCAAGTTTCTACTTCAGCTCTCTTCTCTCCTTCCACTTTCTTCATGTGCAGTTGTACCCACCCTGCAATGATTCCCAAATCTATGTTTCAAACCACACTTACTGTTGACACAGTAATACTTTAAGTATTAAGATATATAAAAGCTATTTATCCCAAACTGAAATCATCTGCACACACATTGATGTTTCCCTGTACCAGAGAATGGTGGTACCATCCCTCCAGGGGCCCAAGGGAAACCTGGTTATCTTCTGTGATTCGTTCTGTTTTTCACCATTTTACCCTTTCATGTCTAAAAGATTGCTAAGTCCTCTCAATTCTTCCTCTTAAACATCTCTTGAATCTGTTTCCTTTTTTCCATTTTTTCCCCTCCTTAACCTCAACTACTGGCATCTTTTCCCAGTGTCTCTGTAGAAGTCTCCTTCTTAACTGGCTTGTCACCCTCCAGCCCGTTCTCCAGGCTGGAGAGAGTGAGTGACCTTTCTAAAAGGCAAATTCGGTAATGCTAACCTCCTGCTTAAAAATCATAGGTAATCTCTATTCTTTTGTCCTCTGTGTAAATGGCCACATGTGAAGGATTCTAATTAGCTGTGCTCACCTCATGCCAACTCCTCTGTGCTTTTTCACTTCTGGTTTTGCAAACATGCTGTTCTCTCTGCCTAGCCCTTTCCTTACCCCATCTTGTAGCTCACCTATCTCTGATTTCAGCTTAGGTGTGACTTCCTGGAAGCCTTTCTTGGTGCCTCTGAAGGTTGATTAATTCATAAATTCAGCCCTCTGAATTTAGTTTGAACATGACATTTATTCTTCTCAGTGTCTTTATTTAGCTCTTCCACCATGAGGCTGAGACCTCCTTGAGAGCAGGAACTTGGTCCCTTAACTTTTGGCCCCAGCATTTTAGCACATACTAGGAGCTTGATAAGTATATATTGAACATGTTAAACATTTAACATATGCTTTATTTGTTTTTCTTATAAAATGATAATATGTGAAAGATTAATCGCTCAGCCATGTCCAACTTTTTGAGACCCCATAGACTGTAGCCCGCCAGGCTCCTCTGTCCATCGAATTCTCCAAGCAAGAATACTGGAGTGGGTAGCCATTCCTTTCTCCAGAAGATATTCCCAACCCAGGGGTTGAACCTGGATCTTCTGCATTGCAGGCAGATTCTTTAGATGGTAATGAGTAGCTTTAATAAATGTTATAATTTCTCTTCACAGAAAAAAGTTGTCTCAGGTACAGCAAGTAAACCCAAACAGGATGATGGTGGAAGAATTGCTGCTAGAAATCGCCTCGCTGCCATAAAAAATGCAATGAGAGAGAGAATTAAGCAGGAGGAACAGGCTGAGGTAGCAGCCTCTGTAATGCCAAAGGAAGTGGATAAAATAGTGTTTGATGCTGGATTTTTCAGAATTGAAAGTCCCATTAAATCATTCTCAGGTTAGTTTTTTCTGCTGAGACTACTTAAGGGAAATACTTTGGTTGGATGGACGCTTGCGTTAAGAGTTGAAAAACAGTTTTATGTGAAGATTTATGTGTTTTCACTGTGATTTCTGAGAAATAGCTTATGGAAGATAAGTTTGGTTTCATTTTCATTTGGAGTGAAAATATTCCTCCAATCTTTTTGAAATGTAATGAAAGTACCTATTCCCTGATTTTAAAATACTGCCATGTAACCAGCTCTTAATACTTGAGGAAGTCATTCTTTCTTATGATTTTCTAACTCTGGTTGTGTTTTTCAGTACCTGTTTTTCATAGGCTACCTTTATTAGATTGAATTTATTTACTTAGATTGAAATTAAATATAAGCCATAAATGAGAGGTCATAGTTGAAGTAATCTGTTCCTTAAATCTTGGTAGACACTTCTATTAATGCTTTAAGTGCTAGATGTTTATTTCCAAGGAGAAACAGATCAAGTCCTACTATTAGCAGAAGGGATTTTTTTTTTTTTTTTGTCTATTATCTAACTGTGTCCACTAGGAAGATTTCTGACAATAAATTTGAGCTGCTATCTAAATTTACTTTAAAATGTAAATTTATCACCAAGTATTTTATAACCTCCCAGTCAATTTAGGTATCACACCTAGTGTGTGGTTTTGATGTGTTTCCTTTATTCTAAGCAGCTGTGCTCCCTGGATGCCCAGGAATTGCCTCACTGCTAATGACACAGCTCCTTGCTACTTATTTTCCAAGGATCCTAGTAGTTTGCAGGACTGTGGGTTCACTGCTGTATGTTCTTTTCATGTCCCATCTTGGCACTTATAACTAGAGAGATCAAGGTTTTTGACCAAAATTTATCTTTTTGAAATTGAGTTTTAATTATAGAACACATAGGTTATATGAGGTTTGTTATAAAACAGAAGTCCCCCAAGAAGCCCCTATTTGTTATGTCCTCAAGACCACCACTTCCAGTGCTTAGAGGAATCTTTGGGTATTATTTATGGCCTTTTCTAAATAAAGTGTAGATCTTTTTCTTGAATTATTTATTTGATATACTTTCCTTGGTTCTCTCTGTTCTTTCTTCCAGAAGCACATATTTTCCTCCTGGTAATAGACTATCATTCTTTCCTGTACTTGTCATTTTCTTCTACTTCCTGAATTTCTTAAACTTTCCTGTTGACGATGTTTTTAATTCCTAAGAGCTCTCTCTCATTCTTTGGATGTTCCATTTTATAACATTCTGTACTTGTTTCTTAAGTGTGTTGTCTTATCTTCTGCAGATGTTAATGATAACTTTTATGTATTCTTCTCCTGGAGAGTCAATATTTGTTCCAAAATACTCTTATCTGTTTGGTTTTGGTTTCTGTCTCTTTTATCAGAGGCTTCCCTTGGGTATCTAATGGTGGTTCCCTGCCTGCTCACGGCGATGAGCAGGGCTCTGCACGGCAGCACATGAGTGGTAGGGTTTTTACTGTGGGATGATTTAGCTGCATTGTTATGGGGATGATTTAGCTGCTGTATTTAAGTCTTTTCTCATGGGCTAGTCAGAGTCTCATGGGGTTGCTAAGAGTCTTAGCAACTCACTTTCACTTTTCACTTCATGCATTGGAGAAGGAAATGGCTGCCCGCTCCAGTGTTCTTGCCTGGAGAATCCCAGGGACGGTGGAACCTGATGGGCTGCCATTGGGTCGCACAGAGTCGGACATGACTGAAGCGACTTAGCAGCAGCAGCAGTCAGGTTCTCCAGAGATCTTTCCAACCTGCTGCCTGAAGGGTATAATTCTGGCTGCCAGTCTTTCATGAGCTACATGGAGGGAGAGAAATAGTGTATCAACAGTTTTAAAAATACTCATTTCATCGCCCCTTTTCCATATAGTACTCATCTTTGAATTGTATCCCCTAAACCAGAGACCCTCTATTTCAACTTTTTTGGGGAAATAAGCCTCTAGTTTTTTTTTTATCTTCATGGTGGGAGGGGATTGTTCACAGCTGTGCATAATGAGGAAAGGCGTCTGGACTCTTAATTGTTTTTTAAACTGACTTTGAACCAATCTTCCTGTTTTTACCTCTGTTCCTAGCAATTCTTGACGCCACCAATTCTTTTTGAGGAGTACTGTGGTATAAACTGGGCTGGTTCACATCTTTCCTAACTGGTGGCTTAGGATTTATTTTCTCAGGTTTACTAGGAAATACACTACTCATCCATCTATATTGCACTTCCAAAATTTCCTGAGTTTTGTTGTCTCTTTGTTTCGTCTGTCCTTGAAAATTATATTTCAAGATTTAAAAGTCACCGATCTTAAAAAAAGAGGATGCTTTGTCCTTGTAGTGTTCTCCTTTTTAAGATTATCTCTTTACTGTTTATAGTAGTGAAATGTTAAGAGGAAGCCTTTAGTGTGTGTGTTCAGTATCATCTTTAACTGAAAGTCTTAGGCATTTGACTTTAACAAACATTATTCTATAGGAGAAAGAAGCTAGTTGGTAGGGGAATAGGAAGAATTGGCACTGTCTCTCTAACTATAGTGAAAAATGAATGAAAGAGCTTTTTGGTGTTGAGATGATTTCTTTCATCTTCTAGGACTTTCTTCTGAATGTCTTTCTCAAAGACTTAAAACACCTCGTCTGTCAGCAAAACTGTGTCTGAGACCAGGGCTAAGATGGGCCTTCCAGGACAAACTACACCACCAGAGAATCCTGGTCCTCCGGGTGCCAAAAGTGAACATGTTGATAAGACTTTGATTTCAAATATTCCTGGAAACAGGTATTTCTTTAATGTGTTATTACTAAGAGTTTAACAGATGTAGACATTAAATACCATTTCCAATTGTTAACCTGTTAAGTATGCAACACACATATTTTTAAATTTCACAATGACCAAAACATATAGGGAATATTTCTATTTTATAAAGGAGGAAATTAAGGCTTCAGATTTGGAAATGGTCATATCTAGATGGATAAAATAAATTCTGCAGAACTAAGAAGAAAAGAAACAATATAGTGTTCTTTGGTGCTAAGCAGTGTAGTGTTCTTTTGTATGCTTTGGTGCTTGACACATCGGAACTCAAAACCAGTCATGTGACATACTATGAAACTTCAGGTCAAGTTTAATTAACTCAGCTTCAGTTTCATCATGTATAAAATAGTGCTGTTGCGTCCCTGCAGGGTCATTAAGAGGTAGACACTTTTGTACCGGCCTTTATGTACCTTGGGAATCCTGACTTGACAGATGGCAGAGCAGACAAGGGGGAGCAATTATTATGGGCTGGACATGGTTCTAGGTTCCTATCATATATTATCTCATTCAGTCCTCAAAACAACCATGTGAGGTACTGAATCCCCATTTTTCAAAAATGAGAAAATTTGGAAAGTGAGTAAGTTACCCAAATTCACCTTTAGAACACGCTATAACTTGAAATGGGGGAAACAAATGAAAGTTTTTCTTCATAAGCATTTCATGGAACAAGTTGTAAAATTTCTAGTTTTTAATGTAAGCCACAGTATATTTAGCATTTTTGGCAGTTAAAATACTTAAGATGCTTTAAAAATCTGTGGATTATAAGATACCAATTTATTGTCATTTCTTACCTGCAGTACATTTTCTTGTACTAAGAAGATCCAAAATTGTATTTAAGTGATATTACAGTGCTATTTAGGATTTCTCTTTACTTTTTAATTTCTAAAAATAGTCTCAAAAGAGCCTTTTTACAAACAACTTTGTACAATGAAGGCAAAGTGAAGCTGAAAACCAGAAAAATAGAGTATACTTTAAAAAAAAAACTCCAAGAGATTGAGACAGATGTTTCTAATAAAACGTGAGTTAAGAACTTCAGGATTTGAATGTATTGTGCTGTAGCTAACAAGTAAATGTAGCCAACTCCAGCTATACTTGCATGTTGCTTCCTTCCCCTAGAAGTAAGCTTTAGGTTACCCTTCCCTCGTATGTGGCTCTGGATTTGGCTGAGGTTCAAAAGATTTCCAATAGACTGACCAGCATGTCAAAGGTTTGCAAGCATTCTGGAGAAAATGCATTTGGTTTCTAAGGCCATCCTGTAGTAGCTATCATCCAAAACTAATCTATTTGGATCAGGCCTGATCTTAGATGAGGGCCTATCTCCGACCCATAAAGGAATAGTCTCAAAACCAGTCAAGACAGCAATATGTTTAATTTTCTGAGTACAATGCTTCTTTTTTCTTTTTCAGGAACAGCATAGGAGAAGATGCTAAGTGTCTTGGATTGCAAGATTTAATTGAAATAAACCATGTAAGTCCTGTTCCGATTCATTAGGTAGCCCAGGATGTTATCTGTTTGTATCAATCTATATAGTAACTCCATAAACAACCCCCAGAATTTCCACTGTAAATCTTAATCAGTCATATGAAATGATAGTTCTTATTTCAAAGACCTTTGGCTTATTTGAGACCATAGTGCCAATTTGTATTTCAGCTTGCATCAAGGTTATTTTTGTAAATAAATTTTTATTGTACTACAGCCACTGTCATTCATTTATGTATTTGGCTGCCTTCAAAACACAATGATAGAGTGTTCAGTGTTTGTGGCAGAGACTGGCTTACAAAGCCTAAAATATTTATAGTTGACTTTTGAACAACAGAGGGCTTTCCAGGTGGTGTAGTGGTAAAGAATCTGGAGACTTTGGTTCTAGCCCAGATCGAGAAGATTCTTTGGAGTAGGAAGTGGCAACTGAACTCCAGTATTCTTGCCTAGAGAATTCCATGGACAGAGGAGCCTGGCAGGCTGCAGTCCTTGGGGTCACAAAGAGTTGGACACAGCTGAACACACACACACTTGAACGACAGCAGGAGGAGTGTGCCATCCCTCTGCACAGTTGAAAATCCACATAAAACTTACATTGGCCCACTCCTTATACTTGGTTCTTCCATATTAGTAGTTTCGCATCTGTGGATTCAACAACCGCAGATCCTATAGTATTTACCACTGAAAAGATTCTAAGTGGACCCTTGCAGTTCAAACACGTATTGTTCAAGAGTCCGTCATACACCTGGCCCTTCCCATAGAATGTTTGTCAATCTCTGAACCAGGATGTTGGTACTTGCTGAGAAACTTTCCTTCAGGTATACTATTGCTGTAATATTATCTGATCTCTTTGTACAAGAAGCAAGATAGTAGGATGGATTTATAGTGTTCTTCAGCTTGTGCTCAGAATGTCATCCCTCTATTATTATTTTAAATAGTGACAAGACTTTTTATGTTTATTTAACTTTTGGGTAATTAAATATAAAAACCATTTTTACTTCCAGGGTGTAAATAAGATAAACTTTGAGATAGATTGTTTATCTAGTGAAAGAATGAATTTGGCTCTCCATGCTGGCAAAGTAGCAGATGACATTAATACTAACAAAAAGGAAGAAATTTCAGATGTTGTGGAAGGAATGGAACTAAATTCAGTTACAACACAAGATGTTTTGATGATTAGCCCTGAAAAAAATATACAGTCACAAAATAACATCTCATGGGAAGAAGAAATGAAAACTTCTCAGCCAGGTAAGGTCTTTGTAATGTATTTAAATAAGGTTTCATTAAAAAATGAACTTGTCCTAAAATATAGATTATTGTAAACCCTTCTGGATATAGTTTCCAAGAATAAAGGTTGAGAAACTGGACACTTGCTGTAAATATCTACTGAGAATTAGTTCTTGTTGCGGTACCCACTCTCTACCCCAAACCTTTTGAGACAGACTTGGTAAAAATCAGCAATAGATACTAATCCACGTTGGATGACAGGAGCACTTTTGATTAGACCTAACTATCTGGGGTCCTTTGTTGTTTGTGAAGGCTCAGAATTAGAAAAATTCCCTTAAACTTTTTCTAGTTCTCTTCTTTTCCATCAAAGAACCTCAAACCTTTCTTTAAAACGTCCTTTTTTCCTCCCCTAACACCTTTTCTTACCTATTTTGTTGTGATTGTACTTCAATAGGAAATGGCTCTTGTATTTATGTTATAATGTAATGTGTGATGGTTTCACCTCCTGTTTTTACCTGTTACCCTATGGTGCTGTTCTGGCTGGGGCCTAAGGTAAAATAAACATTATAACATTGGGCAGACACTTAATGCACTTCTGCTATATTCTTATAGCTTCTTTTGGGTACCTTTAAATTACAAGCATGAGATTTATTTAGAGAAGACTTAGTATACTGAAATTAAGGATGAGAATTTTACAAAGAAATTTAACTACATTTAAAAAGATATTATAACATAAGATGGCCCACATTTTTCTTCGCCTTTGATATTTTGAAGTTTTCATATCTTCTAAGTCTGTCCTTTTCTAACAATGCTTAACTGCAAGAATATTCTTTAAAAAGTTAAAAATTATTCTTTTTTTTTCCAGTATTATGTGATAATAAAAGTCTCACTACTGAATGCCATCTTCTTGATTCAGTAAGTTTTCAATTTATTTGAAAAGTTCTTTGTATTTTAGATTTGTTTTATAAAATGAGTGTTATTTTTCAATTTATATGCACAGTTTAAAATGTACATCTTATCACTATTTACTCTGAAGTCCTTTTTTGTTCCTTTTTTTCTCAAAATGGGAAAAAATTTTCATATACTTTATAGTATGCTTTAGTATTAAACTGAAGGTTTAATTCTTTATATGGTTTATGTATCAAATTTGTTGTGACAGATTGGTTGAATACTTGAGTATCTAGTATGCTCAGTATTTCTCAGTGATGAAGAAAAAGATAATGCAAGATTTATACCCTTTTGAAGTATACAGTTAAGAAAATGTCTATCCTATCTTCAGTCATCAGTGCTTCTTTTCACTGTAATTCTTTTAGATTGCTATTTTTATGTCCTGTTATTTTATTTGGAAGCCCCCCGACCTTTACTTTTTAGTGACCTCTTGCTTCTAAGTCTAATCCAAACATTTGCCTATCTGTGAAGCCTTCCTATAAAAGCTCTCATCTCTCGCCTGTTTCTCTGTAGACAAAGGCGTACAGTACATGCAGTACACACATTTAATCTCTTTTTGAGAGTATAATATGAAAAAACTATTGTATTCGTAAAACATACGATGCTTTCAGGAATTTATTTCCCTTCTTAACTGTAAGTTTCTCTTTGGGCAGAGCTGTCTGATTCACATTCATGGATGCTGGCACTGAACAGTAGGACATAAATGGAAGCGTGCGCTCTTGCCTACTGAGTGTCTGCAGCATTGGTTTTCAGCCCTACTCCCGGATATTTTTATTTCAGTGATCTGGTTTTGGACATTCACCAGGCAATTTATGTAGCCAGGGTCAGCAACCCTGGTTTACAGCCTTACCTTGAAATGTTCCAGGAACAATTGTTAAAATGAGTCAGGGAATGGGCTTTTTTGCTAATCTTCAATCTCAGAATATAAAAAATTTATTAAAGCAAGTGTAGGATAAAACAGCAACAATTTTTGCTAATCTCACAAAGCCTGATAAATGCTTGGCTTTCTTATGCCACTAATTTCCTTAAGGACCTCTGACTATGTTGACTTCTTATTATCTTTCAAAGCTGCCTTCTCCATATTCAGCCTTCAGGGCTCCCTGCATCTCAGGAGCAGAACGGTAACTGTGACGTGCACTGTTCATTCTTGGATTTCAGCCTTCTTTACTCAGAGGCTGACACCTAGACGGACAGGGATTTCAGCGAGGCCAGTCTATAGAAACCTGATTTAATCTCGTTCCCAGTTCTCAACTCTACATGATTGGTTCTGATAATATATGATTTATAAATAAGTCTAGAAGTTAATTGTAACATTCTGTTTTTGATATATTATTAGTAAATATTAAAATTGCTTCACAGTTATACATTTTCTTGTTGATAAATCTTAGTATCTTATAACTTAGTCTCCCTGTGAGTTATTTTCCATTCGCATAAATATTAGGATTTATATTCTAGGATTTTTTAATAGGTATACCTTTAGACCCACATTATTACCAGCTCTGTACATAATTTAAACCTGAAGTAGGGCTTGAGGGAGAACAAAGAGAAGGATCCTGGCAGGATCACACTGGTAAACGATCTGTTAATTATAATGATGTGGACTAGGATATGTGGAATCTGCATAAGTGGCCTCAGTTTTATTCATCCTGCACATGTTACTGAAGTCTGTCACCTTTTAAGGCATGTATTCCTTTTTTAAAAAATTTATTTTTTTAAATTTATTTTTAACTGGAGGATAATTGCTTTCCAATGTTCTGTTGGTTTCTGCCACACAAAAGCATGAATCAGCCATAAGTATACATATGTCCTTTCCCTCTTGAATCTCCCCCTCACCTCCCACCCTATCCCGCCCCTCTAGGTTGAGCTCCCTGTGTTATACAGCAATTCCCACTAGCTAGCTGTTTTATATATGATAATCTCTATGTTTCAGTACTTCTCAATTTGTCCCACCCTCGCCTTCCTCCACTGTATCCAGAAGTCTGTTCTCTATGTCTGCATCTCTATTCCTGCCTTGCAAGTAGGTTCATCAGTACCATTTTTCTAGGTTCCATATATAAGGTATATATTCCTAATATACTTTTCAATTTAAAAAAATCTATATTTTGAAATTAGATCCATGGAGGGTAGCATAACATTATGTTGCTAAGAATTTTATCATTGTGTACAAAAAATGTCATTTATATTATTAATTAATCCACTACTAATTTGAAAGATTGAACACTCACTTGGTAAAACTCTTGACAGTTACTTTGGTGGCTTCTCTAAATTTCTTCTCTAGCCAGGCCTAAACTGCAGTAATACATTATTCAGGTGGAGAGAAGACTTCAAGAACAGACCAGACACATTTCCTTTGGTGGTAACCTGATTTCCTTTTCACCTCTGAGGCCTCTCAGTGGAGAACAACCAGAAGAATTTTAAATTTAAAAATAAATCCAGACATCTTTCTTCATGTCATCAGTGCTGTGTTCTTAGAATATTGAAAAGTTGAAGAGTGTTTGTGTTCACTGCTGTTCAAGCCACTTGTAGACTGTTGGCCCTCCTTAGGTGGGTGCAGAACCTGTGGATACTGAGAGCCTGCTGTTAAGAGATTAAGCATCCTTGAATTTTGGTATCTGTGTGTGTGTGTGAGGGGATGAGGTGATCCTGGGACCAATCCAGCCACCTGCCTCAGGATTCTGAGGAATGATTGTGTAATATTTTAATATTCAGTGTTCATCAAAGTGTATTTTAGCTATGATACTATTTCTCAAGGGAAGTGGGGATATGTTGTATATTAACCAATGCAGAATAAAAATGTACTGTGCCTCGCCTCTCTTGTTTAAAATGTATAAGCTTAAGTATACCTACTCAGAGCTTACTAACATTCTTCAGTTTAATTGAAATATAATGTTAAACTTTGACAAATATTTGCATTCTTTATACTTTATTCTTAGTTTGAACTCTTAAATTCGTTGACATTGAATAGCTTGCATATTGCATTTTCATGGTATGTTGAGTTTCTTTAGATATCAATCAGTATATTTGAAATACTTTCTCCCTTATAAAAGTCTTGACTATAGGATTGTAGAAGACAGGGCCATTAGTACAACAGAGCACTAAGCTGATTCATAGTAGCAAAATCTTGCCGTCAGACCTGGGGCCAGTTATTTCTGTTTGCAAATGAGGTGAGTGTTGGGGGTATTCACCAAACAAGCAGCACCTTTATGGATAATTCTTTAAGATGAGGGCCTTCCAAACAAGAAAGGAAAAGCACATCCACTTTTGTTAGAGGAAGTTGTGTTGGGCTTATAGAAAAGGCAGTATTATCAAAGTTGGGGGTTTTCTAAAGTCCAGGGCCATGAACATGTAAAAGAGATGAGTACAGAGCAACCCAAGACTTAGAACATATATAAAGCAATATGTAATATAACAATAAGATAATATTTTGGTTTTCTATAAAATCATGTGGTCTGAGCATATCCTAGTTTTGAAATTATATTAATCTTTGACCTTCCTGGTAATAAAGAAGGGCAGAAAGGCATGGTTGATAGAGTATTGACAATGGGATTTTCAAATAAAAACCTACTGTTTTCCTTCTATAAATCTGGAGATTTCATAAAACCAAAAGAACCCAGAGGAAGATTGATGTTGGTATAAATTAATGATTTGAAAATGTGAAGTATAGTTTAGAGAGATAAAATAGTTAAAAGAAGTCCAAAAGGTCATAGGTATGTAAACTTTGCTTTTCTTATTTCTTGAATATGTTTCCTTAAGTAAGACAACAGAAGAATGATTTTTTTTGTAGTATCCATTGGTTTTTACCAAACTTTGGAAGAGAGAGGTTAATTTTGTGGTAGTATTTACTCCTGATTTCTTTAATATAGTTTCAAATATTGAAAACTGGGAGACTAATGCAGTATTAACATTGCCACATGTTTCTTTTTCCTTTAAGTCCATTGTGTATCATCAACAATAAATTGCCCCAATTAAATTACATATAAAGACAAGTAACTCTTAGAATATTTATTAAATCAGTGATTTACAGGAATGACATTGATGAATAAAGGTTAAAATTTTTCACTCAACATGAAACTTTTAAATGTGTAAGGTTTATGTTCAAATTCATTTCTTTACAAAAGTATCTGCCCGTTTAAGATTATATCATAGTGTGCGAAGCACTGGTGAGAGTTATGTCACCAGAAATTCCCAGCGTGCTGATTTCCCCAAAATTCTTCACCCGATGATTGTACTGCAACAAGTGAGCATCATTGACTGCAACCTTGAAATGGTCGGGTTCAACCAGCACTTGTATCTGAAATGGCACGTACACAAAACTGTTAGAAATGCCCATTCCTTTTAAAACCAGTCTGCCTAACCTCAGGATATCCAAAATTTCATCTTTCTGATCACTTGTAGAACTAATTAAAGTCAGAAAAAGTAACCTTCCAGAAAAAAATAAATCCCAAATTATTCAAAGATTTAAATGGAACAAAATGATAAATTGTTAAAAGGATATATAATTGAAGCAACAGAGGAAAAGATTAATCATTCCTCTACATAAAAACTTAAAGCTTTTGTATGGTCTCAAACACTGAAAGTAAAAATAAAAATAAATGCTAAAGTAGGAATTCTCTGTTTAGAGAAGTGATTGTTATGAAGACAGATAATAACCAGTTTTGGCAAGAGTAAGAGAAACATAATCTCCCAGTAGTTAGAGGATGCGTTAATTCTAACATCATTTTGGAAGCAGCACTTTGGCAATATCTTCATCTAAATTTTAAACATATATATTTTTTGAGTAAAATTACTTTTCTAGGAAGCAAAGATGTATTAGGATAGTTATCACAGTATTTTAGTAAAATAAATAAAGCTTTCCAGGTTTTATCTGTTTATAGTATTTCCATACTCCAAATTTTCATCAGTAGGGTACTGGTTGAATTACTGCATATCTAAACAATGACGTATTATTAGGTGACAATGCTCTGAGAAGGAAAGATGTCCACCAAATGTAGAATATAGACCCTGTTAGTCCCTGCCCCTGAGGAGCGGATGGTCTAGCTGTTTTATTGCCCACTGTATAGTCAACCCTAACCCAGCATTGTGGACGTAATATTTGTTGAAGCCATGCTTAAAAATAAAAAATATGTTGCTTGTCATAAGAAAACACTGGAAAGATAACTCAAGTTGTAACCTTTGTGAGGATGGGGGAGGGGTAAAGGATGGAGGACTTTTTTGTAAAAAAAAAAAATCTGTAAATTTTTCTTTTCATAAACAAGCATGAATTAATTTTAGAGTTTTAAAAATTTAGTTTTGATTGCCGTGCTAACCATGCGGTTTTAAGGAATTAAATCTCAGCCCGACTATATCATAAAGACTTTCTAGGAGACTTCCTGGCCAGTAGTTAAGACTCTTTGCTTCTACTGCAGGGGGAGCAGATTTGCCCCACAGGCCTCACATTACAGCCAAAAAAAGAGAGATTTTCTGCCTTTTAAATTAAAGATGCTATGTTTCTCATTTCCAGAAAATCAGTTTAGGGGTGACTAAACTCAGAGGGCTGGTAACGGGGACAATGGTGAGGTGCCTAAATGGAGTTGAGGAATGTGCCACTATTTCTGAGACCATTCCCCTGGGATGGGGAGCAGATGTACTGGTTAGGTGTCCCAGGACAACTAATGAAGATTAATTTCCAGTGTGTTGTGGTTTAAGCTTGACTTCCCATGAGAAATATACATTATCAATATATAATAGCAATAACTTACTTTGAAAGGTTTACCACTTTCAAATGGGAAAACCATTTGTCTTTCTTCCTTTCCCCAGTTATTATTCAGCTTTGAATTGCAAACAATGACTCTCCTGTTGTCCTCATTGAAGCGTGGGTTAAAGTGGAAGGCGACATCATTCCCTCTCTTGAAATCTAAAGCAAGTCTGTTTTAAGTCAAAAGTCAGTTAGTAAAATGATTCGAGTTGTACATTTGTATCAAGTGAAGAACATATACTTTTCTAAAGAGTAAATCATTTATAAAGTACAGGACAATTTTCTAAACAGAAAGCAAATAAACCATAGAATGGATTCAAACTGGAAAGGTATACTGGGCCAAGTACAGTAGTTCTACCTCATGCATGGGATATGTGTTCCAAGACCCCCAGTGGATGGTTGAAACTACAAATAGTATTGAACGAAATTATCTGTTTCTTATACATATATATAATAAAGTTTAATTTATAAATTAGGTACAGTAAGAGATTAACAACTAATAAAATAGAAAAACTATAGTAATATATTCCAAAAGTCACGGTCTCTCTCTCTCAAAATACTGTATACATTTAATACCTTTCCCATCTGAACTAAACATTTATGCACTGAGGCCATAACTTCTACAGTTTGAGCTATGACCAAAAAAAGCATGAGTTTCTTTTCCTTTCTCACAATTTCATGGACAAAAGATTTGTACTTACTGTAGATCTTAGCAACCTCAGTGTATGTTTTCTTTCCTTATTAAATTGAGTACTGTCCCCTTTCACTTCAAGAGAGCCCTTTACAGCTTCTCTTTGGCATATGTGAATTACCAGCATCACTACTCTTGCTTTTAGGGCCACTATTAGGTAAAATAAGGGTTATGTGGACACAAGCACCAGGGTACCATGACAGTGGATCTGATACCTAGTAGACCAGATACTCAGCAGAAAGGGATGGTTTCACAGCCTGGGCAGGATGGGGCTGGACAGCATGAGATTTCACCATGCTGTGTACAGTGTTGGCAACTTGAAACTTATGAATTATTTATTTCTGGAATTTTCCATTTAATATTTTCAGACTGTGATTGACCTTGGGTAACTGAAACTGTGGAAAGCAAAACCTCAAATAAGGGGCACTACTATATTCGACATACTACCACAGTACCCCACAGTAAACAAGACAATATGTGTTGAGTTTTTAGCCTTGTTGTCTTTGGTTATATCCTATTTACTTGTATTTCCCTTTTTATTATCTCTACATATAAACATGGTCAAGGTTTCCTTGCAGAGGTTTGGGGGCACTTTATACCTGACATTATGGAAATATGGCTACCTCTTTCCTGCCCTGACAGGTTACTTTCAATCCCTGTTAAAAGTAAACCAGTCACATAAAGTGCTATCAAATTCCTAGCTTCCTCATAGTTAACTGGAAAACCTAGTCCTAAAACAGCAAGAATGATACAACATAGTTAATGTTCAATATCCTGTTGCTGAGTTGTAAAGTCATAATAATAAATGTGTTAAACATTCTGTGATGTGAAGTGGAATTAATAGAAATGCTGGATAAACTTTCTACCCTGATCTCTCTCCTTGGATGTTAATACAAACACAAGTTCTCTGGCTGTTAAAGCACTACCCTTTCCACACGGTTTCTCAAAACTGTGCTCCCCAGAGCACTAATATCAGAAGCAGCTGGTTCGTTAAAAAGAAGTAGCTCTTGTTTTAAAGCAAGGTCTGCATTCTAGACCTATTAACAATGATCCTTTGGGTGTTTTCATTCACCCAGTAACAGATACATACAACCATCAATGATTAAATTCACAGGAAAAGAACCAATATAGTCAAATGGCAATACAACTTGTATTTGACGGGCAACGCTTGTACTTTCTCAGCAGTGAAAAGGTAATTGTCATCTCTACCACTTCAAGGATTTTTCTTCTTTCATGTGATTCCTCACATAGATTTTGCAGCTCAAAGCAATACATTTCTCAGTTTACTACCACTTTAATCATTTCAACCAAAATTGGTTGTAACCTGCCACAGTCTCTAACCTTTCTAGTGGTGGTGGTGGTGGTGGTGTAGTTCCTGTCGTGTTAGACTCTTTTGTGACCCCATGCACTGTAGCCTGCCAGGCTCCTCTGTCCATGGAATTTCCCAGGCAAGAATACTGAAGTAGGTAGCCATTTCCTCCTCCAGGGGATCTTCCTGACTCAGGATTAGAACCCGTGTCTCCTGCTTGGCAGGGAGATTCTTTACCACTGAGCCACCTGGGGAGCCCAACCTTTCTAGTGTGATAGTCCTAAGTAAAGCAAGGCCACTGTGGTTCTGCTTGACAGCTGCCTCAGGAGAGCAGGTATTACCTAATCATGAGTGCTGCCTGCACAGGATCAGGGCTCTGGGTCCTGTTATTTTGGGAGGCAAGGTGGATGAGGATACAGGCAGAAGATATATTGAGTATATGTTTTGTAACTTGCTGTGAGACCAGTTTTACTGTGTAGGGAAGTACTGTGCTGAGAGAAGCTGTCTAGGCTGTGTGGAAGGAAGAGCTAGCTTAAGATAGTGACTACCACGTAGAACCAGAGGAGGCTGGCTGGAGGTGGAGTGAACTGCTTGGCTGAGTGTAAAATGATCCGATCAGAACTGTCCACCTCCTGGTAACAGAGGAGGTTGCTCCTGCTGATTCACCAGGATCAAAGTGACAGGTACTCACAGAGGCTGTTTCAGAATTAAATAAACCTGTGTACACAGCTTGACTTTGTACTTTTTGTGTATTGTCTATAATACCCATAAACATTAATTAATGGCTGTAAGAGCTTTAATGGTACCACCAACCTCAAGGACAGACATACTGAACAGTTTCAGGATATATGTAAATATAACCAGTGGTGATAACCAGAGTCTGGTGTCCCAAGGCAGCTGTATGTAAATCAGCATGGATTTTCCGAAGTGAACTCAAAATCTTAGCCCCTTCTAGTTCACCTCAACCAAAGCAGTACCAGTGGTGAAGACTGATTTATTTTGACAAATTACTTTGTCAAGTTAAAACTCGTATAAGTTTTTTCAAACCTTTTAAGTAAATAGTGTCTACTCAGAACACTGGGGTTCCCCATCTTGTCACTTATCTGTAGACCAGGCCAACAGTATGAACATGGAAAAGGCAACCAAGCTCACAAATCTGAGAGTGTATCATGACCTTCATAGCTCCAGGGAGACTGTACCAATATGAGGACAGAAGGTATGATATTTAAGCTCTCAGATCAACTAGGCAGCTTTTTCTTTTTGACCCAAGACTTAGCAAGGGATTTGTCCTCTTGGTGAGACTGTGTATTGATTTATGGGAAAAATCACAAACTATGGTATAGCCAAGATTCTAAATGTAATTTTTTAAATTCCATTAAAATTTAAAACAGATCACCCTTTATTCCAAAATCAATCAATCAATATGTTAGACTTGCTAATTTTGCTCTTTACCTGTTCGCATTGGGCTTTACTGTACCCAGGATTGTTATCAGCATGCGAGGCATGATTCCTCCAGGAAAAGGCAGGTCATAAGGCACATTCTGGGAATAAAAAAATGCATATATATCAAGAAAAGAGTCATGTTCTGGGGGACTTCCCTGGCAGCCCAGGAATTAAGATGCTGTGCTTTTACTGCAGGGGGTGTGAGTTCACCCTAGTTCACCCCAGTCACTGAACTAAGATCCCACATGCCATGCAGCTACCCAACCCCTGCCCCCCCCCCCCCCCCCAAAAGAGTCATGATTTCTTGAGGGAAGAAAGAAAAATACATTGCTAGAGTCCAACCACTATTAATACATGTGAATAACATGTAACTCTACTTTAAACCATCTTTTTAGACTCTCAGGCCACCTTGTCCAGGGTCTGAAGAGAGATGNTAAGATCCCACATGCCATGCAGCTCCCCAACCCCTGCCCCCCCCCGCCCCCCCAAAAGAGTCATGATTTCTTGAGGGAAGAAAGAAAAAGACATTGCTAGAGTCCAACCACTATTAATACATGTGAATAACATGTAACTCTACTTTAAACCATCTTTTTAGACTCTCAGGCCACCTTGTCCAGGGTCTGAAGAGAGATGGCTCCCTACACAACTACAACAATCAAGTAAAAGGCCATCAGTTAATTAGTGCCAAAGACAATATGTTCCCTTCTGGAGACTGGATCTCTCTTGACAAGGATCATCCTATCCATAATTCATCCATGGAGCCTGTTTTTTGGAAAAGCTTAAGCAGACCTTGCAATCAATATTAACATTTCTGTGCCCCTCTTAAGATCCTTGTCATATGACATGTTCATCCTGGTGGTTCTGCTCCCTGCAGGCAAACACTGTGGCACCTTCTAGGCCTCTGAGGTCTTCTGTTTAATTCACACAGGCCCCGTGTGGTGCTTTAAAGGTGGCAGGTACTCAATGTTTGTTGAATGGGAACTTTCCAGTTAATACCTTCCCCAGTTCATTCAACAAATATTTATTGACCGTCTGTGTTCAAGGTGTTATAAATATTTCCACTGCTCTATCTTGGCTTCTTCTCTTTTTCCTTTAAGATCGTTTTCCCCTGGGTTCAACCACTGCCCAAGTCTTTTTCTCTCTAGCTCTGATCTGATCTGTATTAGTCCCGTGCTGCTTCACATCTGGCTTTGCTACTGGTGCCACAAATCCAACCAGTGTGAACTGCAGTGGTCTCCCCTGCCTCTCCCCGATCTGATCCCCTTCCTGAGTTCCTGGTTTGGGCTGACCCTTGGCTGGCATTCTCCTTGTCCAGCCTTGAAAAGCCAGAGTCGTTTCTTGACTCTTTGTTGTTGGTGTTTAGTCATGAAGTCATGTCTGACTCTTTGATGACCCCAAGGACTGTAACTTGCCATGCTTCTCTCTCCATGGGATTTCCTAGGCAAGAATACTGGAGTAGATTACCATCTCCTTCTCCAGGGGACCTTCCCCACCCAGGGGTCGAACCCATGTCTCCTGAATTGGCAGGCGGATTCTTTGCCACTGCTAAAGTGCTGTACTCAATATGTCAGAAAATTTGGAAAAGTAAGCAATGACCACAGGACTGGAAAAGGAAAGTTTTCATCCCAATTCCAAAGAAAGGTAATGTCAAAGAATGTTCAAACTACCATACAATTGTACTCTTTTCATATGCTAGCAAGGAAATGCTCAAAATCCTTCAAGCTAGACTTCAACAGTATGTGAACTAAGAACTTCCAGATGTATAAGCTAAATTTAGAAAAGAGGAACAAGAAATCAAATTGCCAACTCCGTGAATCATAGAAAATGCAAGAGAACTCCAGAAAAATGTCCACTTCTGCTTCATTTGACTATGTGAAAGCCTCTAACTGGATCACAACAAACTGTGGAAAATTCTTAAAGAGATGGGAATACCAGGCCACCTTACCTGCCTTGTGAGCAATCTGCATTTAGGTCAAGAAGCAACAGTTAGAACTGGACATGGAACAATGAACTGGTTCAAAATTGCAAAAGAACTGGTTCAGAATTGCAAGAGGAGTATGTCAACGCTGCATATTGTGACCCAGCTTATTTAACTTCTGTGCAGAGTACATCATGTGAAATGGACTGAATGAAGATTGTTAGGAGAAATGTAAACAACCTCAGATATACAGATGATACCACTCTAAAGGCAGAGAGTGAAGAGGAACTAAAGAGCCTTTTGATAAGGATAAGAGAGGAGAGTGAAAAAGCTGGCTAAAACTCAACAATCAAAAAAACTAAATCATGGCATCTGGTCCCATCACTTTACGGCAAATAGATGAGGAAAAAGTGGGAAACTGGCAGATTTTATTTTCTTGGACTCCAAAATCACTGCAGATAGTGACTGCAGTCACAAAATCAGAAGACCCTTGCTCTTTGGAAGAAAAGCTATGACAAACCTAGACAGCGTATTAAAAAGTAGAGACATCACTTTGATTCCAAAGGTCTGTATAGTCAAAGCTGTGGTTTTTGCAGCAGTCATATACGAATGTGAGATTTGGACCATAAAGAAAGCTGAGCACCAAAGAATTGATGATTTTGAATTTCTGGTGCTGGAGAAGACTCTTGAGAGTCCCTTGGACAGCAAGGAGATCAAACCTAGTCAATCCTAAAGGAAATCAACCCTGAATATTCATTGGAAGGACTGATGCTGAAGCTGACATTCCAATACTTTGGTTACCTGATGTGAAGAGCCTACTCATTAGAAAAGACCCTGATGCTGGGAAAGATTGAGGGCAGGAGGAGAAGGGGGCAACAAGGGATGAGATGGTTGGATGGCATCAACAACTCATGAACATGAGTTTGAGAAAACCCCAAGAGGTAGGGAAGGACAGGGAAGCCTGGTGTGGTACAGTCCATGGGGTCACAAAGAGTCAGACTCGACTTAGCAAATGAACAAAAACAGTAAGACTTAACCACTAGATTCTGGGGTTCCTCCTCTTCAATCTCCCACTGCCTCTTCCTTCCAGAATTGCCATTTTTCCGTCTAAACTGACTACCTGTGTGTGGTCCAGGTCCTGTGCATCGCCTCTCATGTGCCTAATGCTGTCTCTGCTCTCCTCTAGGCTGACCAATAAGCAGAGCAAATACTCCCTGTGCCATCACACTCCTGAAAGGGGCTGATCTCACACTGCTGTTGAACTCTTTTCTCATATATGTATCTATTCTCACAGCTAGACTGTTTGGAGATGTGTCTGGAGCCCCCAGAGTTGGTTTTTATGGTTAGAATTCATTTATTAAAATGAGTTTTAATATAAATGAAAATTCAATCCTTAGATCACAAAATTATCTTTAGAAGGTTTTTAAAAACCAGATTATTGTGGTTGCCCCAAATTTCCCCTCTATGACCATGGGAAGGTTATATAACCCTTTATTGCCCTATTTCCTTATTTGTAAAGTGGCAATAATAACAGTATCTTACAGGGTGCTTATGGAGTTGAATGACAGCATCCATGTAGAAGCACACAGCTGGCACATGTTATATGTTCAGTGTTTATCAGTAATAATAACAACCATTACTATGATAATGATTTATATTAAAGCTGCTTTACAGATGCCTTCAAAACATACATTGGCTTCTCTTTAAACTAACAGTACATATACTAAACACTGGAAACTAATTTTTTTTTATTGAACCAACATACACTGTGCCTGGTCCTTGCAAAATGGCTCTGAGCAGGGAGTTTCATGCTTCAGGTCTCCTGAAGGCCTCTGCAGCTCAGTACCCAGCGCCAGCTTCCAGTCAGACCACTACACAGTCATGACACTACCACTCCAGACAATTACCATTTTCTTTCTTTCTTTTTCTTAATTTTATTTGGCTGTGCTGGGTCTTAGTTGTGGCATGGGGGATCTAGTTCCCTGATCAGGGGTCGAACCCAGGCCACCTGCACTGGGAGCATGGAGTCTTAGCCACTGGACCGCTAGGGAAGCCCCAGCCATGTTCTTTATTAACTTGGTCCCGAGCACATTGAAGTTTACTAAATGATTCACTCCATCTTACCAGGGGTCCAGAAGGGATGCCATAGGGACTGGCAGCAGGGTAGGCTCCAGGAGCACTTGGCTGTGCAGGAGGTGGGTAGGCCCCAGGTCCAGGGTAGGCACTCGGTGCAGCTGGTCCAGGATAAGCAGGTGCTGTTGGGCCAGGGTAGGCCCCAGGAGGTCCCTGTCCAGGGTAGGCCCCAGGAGGTCCTTGTCCAGGGTAGGGGCCAGGAGGGGCCTGTCCAGGGTAGGCCCCAGGATAGGCTGCTCCTGGGTAGCCTCCTGCCCCAGCAGGCTGGTTTCCCCATGAACCAGGCCAACCTTGGGGGTTTGGTTTTCCAGACCCAGATAAGGCATCATTAAGCTGGAAAAAAAGACATTAAAACAATTATAGGATGAAAAACAATCATAGCAGAATTTTCAGGAATATGGGATCTAAGAATTAGAGGGATGTGGTGAAGATACGAAATTCATATCAATAAAGTTTTTCTAATCTTTTAGTTTTGAGTTCCTAAGACTAAAATTTGACTATGGTATTATACATGCTTTATCACTTTACTCTTGCTTCCCATCATCTCAGATCATTGAGGGTTGCCTTTTTGTAATTTGCAAAAGTCAGGAGCTAGCCATTCTCTATGTAAAAGCACATACTTTCTAACTGACATGGAAAAAAAAATAGTCACAAAACTCAGTATACTCTTGGGCTGCAAAACCTGCCACCGAGCTGGCCCTGGTTGCATTGGCCTTCCCTTTGCAGGATGTCTACTGCACTTTAAGTATGCCAGGTAAGTTACCACTTAGTGGCATCCAGGCTAGTACCAGAGAGGCTGCCTTGTACACAGGGAGAAGCCTGAATGTGGAGTCAGAAGATTTGGTTTAAAATTCAGTGCCATCCATCAAGAAATCCATCAAGAGCTCCAGAGTTTCAGACTATCATGTCACCTGTATAGGACTTAGTGTCTTTGCTTGTAAAATGGGGATAATGATCTATTTCACATGATCACTGTGACAAACAAGTGAGGCAGCATCTGGGACGGCTCTTTGCAGACTGCAAGACTCTGTGCCAGTGTTGGATTGTGTCCTTTCTCTCCAGGAAGAGACTGCTTTCTCCCTGCCTGTTTTCTACAGTATTTAGCACACTGCCAGGTGGTACATGGAAGATGCCCACTAAAGACTTCTCTGTTGACTGAATATGATCTGCCAGGATTGTCTGATGCATCGGGAACACAACCCTAGATCTGATGTTGGGGCAGTACAGTGAGGCTGTGAAGGGAGCCCATGTGGCCTGGGGGAGGGGGAGAGAGAAACAGAGGGCTCCGTGATGATGGAAAGCAAACTGGATTTAGAAAACAAACCTGAGCAGAGCTTGTGGCTTTAGGTGACGTGTCATTCCATTAGGGAATTGGGGGATACATAAGCATACTAATAGGAATTTGTTTTGGCTGCTTCTTACTCCAGCATTTGGGAAGGGAGGAGTTGAGGGCACTTTAGGATTGAAAAAAATCAGGTTGCTCAAAATGAACCACACTGCCCTTTGCTCAGTTGGCTTCTCAGCTCCTGCCGGCTGAATCCACCAGCTTCTGTCCTAGGCCTTTGGTAAAAGGGTTACTGTTAATGAGGCATCTCTTTGCCTGGCTTTCTTCCCAAACCTGTTGCTGTAAAAACAAGACTCCACCTAACAAGCCCTCATTGGACAGATGAGGCCAGAGGAAGCCACGTGGTGGGAGAGTTAAACAGGAAACTTGAGTGGTTAAAAAACAAAAAAACCCTCATTCTGCATGAATATATATATATTAAGGTAGGAAAACAGACATAAAACACTTACCGAAAAACCGTCTGCCATTTTCCTGAAAGGAGGAAAAAAAAAAAACGGGTATCATTGATCCTAAAGATTTCACTGGTTTCTGTGTGAACATCACAAATAGCTCATTGCGCAGGTCAAGTCAACGTACAGGCATTCTCTTAACACAAACAAGTCTGTTCTCCAAATATGCCAAAATCAATGGTGGGGAACCACAAAAATGTCTCAAAGGGTGAGGATGCTCTCCACCTGAAACACCAGGCCCTATTTAACTCATAGCTGAACTTTAATCACTCTATCTTGTGGCTGAATCCTGGAACTAACAGGCTGTACAGTACAAGTGGGAGAGCAAGGAGTACAATACTCTGCCGTTTCCTAGGTAACAAATGTAAACAGTCCTGATTTGTCTTTGGTTCTCCTTGACCTTCCTTCCTGTGCTCTTCTTTTCTACCACTTAATAAAAAGTGTTCATCAGATGAATCTTGCCCACCTCTCCTCCAGTTCTCACTGATAGCCCCACACCCTCTTCTGGGTTTTAGGAGGAGGCTGTTGGTTTTTCTTCCTAGTGTTTGAAAGATAGTCTCTGCCTTGCCAACCCCACTGCCCAAGACATAGCTGCTGCTGCTGACTTATTTCTTCATTTGCACAAATGTGTGCCCATTCTGCACCAGGCACTGGGCGGGCTCAGGTCTGGGTTTGCAGATGGAATTGGCTAAGATGTATCATCAAAGGGTCCAGAGGCCAGAAAGGGTCACAAGTAATGGGTGCTGTGAGCCAGACTATGTGCTATGGGAAGTCACAACTGGAAAGATGACTTCTAATAGGGTCAGTATTGAGCTAAACCTTGAAAGAAAGGTGAGACTGAGGATATGAAGCAATAGCGAAGAAAGGTGAGCACAAAGCTGTACTTTTTTTTTTAAAAGGTGTTTGTTATTCCAAATGAAAATATCTGGCAGTATAACAAACCAAGGTTTAAAAAAAAAAAAAGACAATTTGGAGGGAAATATTTTGGGGTAGGATGCTACCAAAGAGGGTTGGCCTTGCCCAAAGCTGCCTCAGTGGGTAGCCATGAGACTATCACTCCTGCTTCTCTGGCCCTCCCTCAGTGCCAGTTCCCAACAAACAAGATGTTCTACACTTGCTCCTGGAGCTGGTGCTCTGGCGGTGAGGAGAGGAGGGCAGCTTGGGACTCCTCAGGCCTGGGTTATTTTCTCTGCCCAGAATCACCTGTGCTATGGTCAAAGTTACCTGGATCTTCAATAATCAGAATCTTTTCCCTTAAGTTGTCTACATGTGTGTGCTGAGTCACTTCAGTCATGTCGGACTCTTTGCTACCCTGTGGACCCATAGCCCACCAGGCTCCTCTGTCCATAGGATTCTCTAGGCAAGAAAGCGAGTGGGTTGCCATGCCCTCCTCCAGGGGACCTTCCTGACCCAGGGATCAAACCCACATCTCTTACATCTCCTGCACTGGCTGGTGTGTTCTTTACCACCAGCACCACCTGGGAAGCCATAAGTTGCCTACTTGTTAAAGTTACTCAATTATTCTAAGAAATGATCCATTAACTGGTAGCTACTTGATAGGTCCTAAAAATACAAAATACTAGACTTTTTGGTAAAACAAAAGCAGACAAAAAGTCCTCCTAGAACTTAATGTATGCTTCCTTTATACACCAGATATTTTATCTTACTCTGCTGTTACTTATAATACACTTCAATATTACCTTCCCTTAATTTTTTATTTTTGCACATCTCTTTTTAAATCTGGACATTCTGAAACATTTGGATACACTCAGGTTATCACTGTGCCCATCTTCTAATTTGGAAACTGCAGGTGACCTAATTGGGAAGTCACAGTGACTCTCCCAGGGCTTGTTTCCCTGCGTTTAGTATTTAATATTCGACTCTTTAACGCAAAAGTCGGTGCTCCTCTGTACTTCCTTCCCCAAAAGACTGCCACTGCCTAGAGAAGTGTGCTGCTACCACAGGAGGAACTTAAGAGTTGTTACAGGGCTTCCCTGGCCATCCAGTGGTTAAGACTTCCCCTTCAAATGCAGGGGGAGCAGCACCGATCCCTGGTTGGGGAACTAAGATCCCACGTGCCTGGTGGCCAAAAAACAAAACATAAAATAATATTGTAACAAATTCAATAAAGATTTTAAAAACAGCTTAAAGAGTTCTTACAGAAAAGGGAAAGAAAGGACATTTCTTTTTTTTTTTTTTTTTGGCTATGCCATGAGGCATGTGGGATCTTAGTTCCCCGGCCAGGGATGGAACCCGTACCCCCTACAGTGGAAGCACCGAGTCTTAACCACTGGACTGCCAGGGAAGTCCTTTGAAAGGATATTTCTTAAGTCAAGAAATAAAGCTTCTCATTTTGGACGCCAGAAAGAAACAATTTTGGACTTGACAGTAGGCAGAAAGTTTAGTTCCTCTGATTACACAAATTCTTCCATTCCTGAGCAACATAGCAGTGACTTAGCAATAACTTTTAAGTGTTTTGACTTCTTGGAAATATCTCCACTGTGCTGGGGCTTATCCCTGACCTCGGTCGGCATCACTGACATTCCAGGTGGGATTCTTCATAGGGAGGGGCCCTTCTGTGCATCGTGTGCACCCCTGGCTTCAACACGCAAGCTGACAGCAGCAACCCCCACCAGCCCCTGCATTGTGATAACCTAGGATGTCTTAAGATGTTTCGAAATAACCCTGGGGACGCAAGAGGAGGGCAAAATTGTGCCTGGTTTGAGAACCACTGGCCTGAGCTAATGAGGATATGTATCCTCACATAAAAGTACCCGTTCAGGTCAATAAAAAACAGAAAGGTAGTTTCAGTTGTTAAAACTAGCTAAAGCTGTACCACTGGCCTCATAAAGGGTCATTAATAAGTGTGCTTAGTCCCTCAGTCATGTCCAACTCTTTGCGACCCCATGGACTGTAGCCGACCAGGCTCTTCTGTCCATGGGGATTCTCCAGGCAAGAATACTGGAGTGGGTTGCCACTCGCTCCTCCAGGGCATCTTCCCAACCCAGGGATCAAACCCAGGTCTCCCACATTACAGGCTGAGGCACCAGGGAAGCCCGCCTTATGAATATAAATCCAATTAAACTTAGATATGTTTAAAGGCTGATCACAACCAGAACTCATGTGAAGACAGCTAGCCCAAAATGTAACATTTATTCTTTTCCAAGTCTCTGTTCAAGCATATTCAGTTTATTTTGGATTGGAGAGGAGTGGGTTGCGTTCTCCCTCTCCACCTGGGAAGCCCCCTTTTCCATCTAGACCGAAACAACTGCAGAAACAAAGCAGATTCCACTCTGTTTCCGCTGTTTCATGTAACACCAAGGATGACAGTTTGGATTGTGCTGACACATTAGAAGCCCATTAGAATAATGACACCCTGTATTTGTGTGATTGTTTTCAGTTTATAAAGGACTTTCACATACCTTTCTTATTTTGATTCTGATAATAATCTTATGAGATTGACAGGAAAAAGTTAATATCCTTACTTCAAAGGTGAGGAAACTGAGTCTCAGAGAGCTAACATGGTGGCCCACTCTGTCACTGGCAGGCAGAGGCCTGAGTCCAGACATCCTGACTCCTCATTCTGACTGATTTGACATCAGTAGCAAACCGCACACTTTCACATTTTAAAGTATAGTCCTTCGAAAGTATTAGTTACTTCATTTAGAAATTAATTCTCTGGCTTACTCATTTGGAACTGCATAAACATGCTGCAATTGTAAACAAAAAAGAGATCACGCTTTTGTCGGAAACTAGCTGGGTGACTCATGCAGTGTGCACTGTTCTGAATACAAGGATGCCATTTTGCACAGTCACTTTGCTAATTATAACCACATTTAAACTGATAAAGCTTACTTTCCTAAAAGTTGGGTATTCATTGTTTTGATTATATCAGCTCCCAACCATCAACTCTCTGATGGAAAGGTTTCTAACCAATGTTCTTTTTAACTCAAGGTTAGCAACCTTAGAACTTAAAAGGACAACCAAAAAACAATTTTTAAAAATCTGTTTGGATAAACATCTTCCTACTTGCCTGGAAAATTTCTGTTTAGATGAGTAGCTTATATAAATAGGAAGGCTGATCACAACCAGACACTCAAATGTGAAAAAGAAAAAAAAAAACAACTTCCCACTGTACAATACTATAGGTGTGTGAACTCTGGCATTCCCAGAATCAGAGAATTTTGAAGTCAGATAAGAAACACTACATCAAAGGCAAAAACATTTAAAAAATACTATCTGAATCCTCACATTTGGAAAACCTACAAGAATTAGTTCAGTATCACTTTGGAACAAGGAATTGAAACATGAGTCAGAATGCAGACCACTTTTAATCTGCTGTTAATTGCAGCTTTGCCCTTTAATAAAGAGTTGCTATCCACTGTACTATGTTATTCTAGACCCATGTAGCAATTAATTCAGTTGCCTGGATTCCCAGGAGGACTTCTGAAATTTCTGCCCACAAAGGGCCCCAACTTTTATAAAAGCTGTAAGGGAAGTAGATCATAAACTATTTCCTCAGAACCCCAAGCACTGCCCACACTCCTCTCCAAAGAACACAGGAGAGGCGGGCTACTTCCTGGTCTTACTGAAACATGGAACAAGGCTGGAGAAATGCTTATTTGCAAAGCCAAATTCAGAGATGCTAGTTAGGATAAGGGAAACTGGTCCTTTCCTAGGATTTCTTTTTCATCACAGTTCCTCAGCCATAAGGAAGTTAAAGTTACTTTGTACCTCTCAGTTACTGATTTTTTTTTCCCCATACGGAAAAGCTGAATATCAGTTAAGAGAGAACACATGGTACTGAGTCAGCAGCAAACTGGAATTACTGCCCTGGCAGGCTTACCACTCAGAATTTAATGAGAAGAATTCATTCAGGCACCAGACACAAAATGTTAACTAGCTGTCCTCAGCAGAAGCCTCTGTCCCAAACTAAAAGGAAAGAGAGGCTAAGTTTTTGATCAGTTACCATGAGTCTCAGGTACAAGAAGTTTACAAGCAAACTGGTATTTTAGATAACATAAGCACCTCAAATTTTATTATATGAATATAGATCTCTATTAGGGATAAGATGTAGAGTCTGACTGAAGAGAGTTCTAGGCAAACAGTATCTAAACCATAGCTGAGACCAATAACGGCCTTTTGACCTCACTAGAAGGCATGGTGACCCACTCCAGTACTGTTGCCTGGAAAATCCCATGGGTGGAGGAGCCTGATAGGCTTCAGTCCATGGGGTCGCTAAGAGTCGGACACGACTGAAGATACTTAGCAGCAGCAGCAATAAGTAATGAAGAAGGCAATGGCAACCCACTCCTGTACTCTTGCCTGGAAAATCCCATGGGTGGAGGAGTCTGGTAAGCTGCAGTCCATGGGGTCTCGAAGAGTCTGACATGACTGAGCGACTTCACTTTCACTTTTCAATTTCATGCATTGGAGAAGGAAATGGCAACCCACTCCAGTGTTCTTGCCTGGAGAACCTCAGGGACGGGGGAGCCTGGTGGGCTGCTGTCTATGGGGTCGCACAGAGTTGGACACGACTGAAGCGACTTAGCAGCAGCAGCAGCAATAAATAAAAAGTCTTTATAAAGCTCTGCTGCCTATTTGTAGCACAGCAAAATATCACTGACTGAACTGAACTGAAAGACCTTTCAACAGAGCGAGACTAGCCTCAGTTCAGTTCAGTCGCTTAGTCATGTCCAACTCTTTGCAACCCCATTAATCGCAGCACGCCAGGCCTCCCTGTCCATCACCAACTCCCAGAGTTCAACCAAACTCATGTCCATCGAGTCGGTGATGCCATCCAGCCATCTCATCCTCTCGTCTCCTTCTCCTCCTGCCCCCAATCCCTCCCAGCATCATAGTCTTTTCCAATGAGTCAACTCTTCGCATGAGGTGGCCAAAGTATTGGAGTTTCAGCCTCAGCATCAGTCCTTCCAATGAACACCCAGGACTGGTCTCCTTTAGAATGGACTGGTTGGATCTCCTTGCAGCCCAAGGGACTCTCAAGAGTCTTCTCCAACACCACAGTTCGTTTTTAAAAATGAGCTTTTGGAGTCAATCTGTCAAACAGTGCTCCTCCTCTTCTGCTTCTTATGTAACTTGGTGAGGCATCCGCCTAATATTTCTAAGCTCAAAGCATTCAAGACCCATCATCATACTTCTCCCCGGAATATGGAGAGAATCTGATTTTAAGCAAAAGCCCCCCTTTAGGCAGCTCCAATTTCCCATAGATTAAAGGTGAGGCACAGTCATCAAAGGAATGGATGACATGACTCTAGGGATTCAAAGACAATGTCTGAAAAGGACATTCTTGTGGGACAATGAATTTTATTATTGAACTTTTATGGAAACACAGTTTCCTAGCATGAAAGATCAACTGTGTTAACTTGGGGCAAATGAGTCAGAATTTTGGAAGCTGGTGAAAATTTTTTCTTATGCTCTGTGCCAAGTGGTTAATTTTTATTGCCACCATTTTCTGCAGAACAAAATGAGCCTCTCTTCCATTCCTTTTCCAGAATCCTAGAAACAGACTGGGTCACTGAAGTCAACCCGTCCTCATTGTCCAGAAACCCAATTCCCAGGAGTCACTTTACAAATATTCCAGGTATCTGAAATCAGGATCGCTAAGGGCAGAGCCGGAAGCCTAAAACACAACCCTGAACCCCAGTGTCCCAGAGCTCCTACTCTTCAAAGCGCAGGCATATTAGTGCTTTGATTTGAGCAACTCACAATTTAGAATATGTCCTCAAACATGTTTTAAAAGCAACCCTCCCCACCTCAACTAGGGCTCTGCACACTCGGAGGAACATTCAATTCTGCCACACCCCACACGTCCGCAGCACAGGTCTGAGATCGTTAATGCTCAAAGCTGGACTGGGATATGCAAAAACTGAGGGTGTGCGGTCTTTGCCAAGCCGGGCACATGCCCACTCAGCCTTGAGGCAGCACCATTTTCTGCGGGATCATTATCCAGAGAGCGGCTGCAGCCCCGGACTCTGTGGCCTATAGCAGAACACATCCCCATCCCACAGCCAAGCTAAGAGTCCAGGAACGGCCCACAGAGGGCCGGGGCAGTCTCCACCGCCGACGGAGGCAGGGGCACCTGGTTCCTCCCGCCCAGCTGGAGCAGGCAGCTGGGAGGATGCGCGCACGCCCACCACACACCGAGGGCCACCCGGGGCGCGAGGCGCGAAGCCGGGGCTGACCTCCCAGTCGCCGCAGAGTGACACACCCGTCCGCCGCGAAGAAACGCAGATGAGTCTTCGTAAGTCGTTGCTAACTTTCCTCGAGTCTCAGACTCCTCTCTTGAGGGCTCGAAGCCAAGGAACCTGGGCCCAGAACGCGCGGTTCCCCGGGGAAGCCAAGCCCCCTTCTCCGGCTCCCGCCCAGCCCGGCAAAGGGGTCCGCGCACCGAGCGGCGCCCGGGCGCCCTGGCCTTGCAGCAGGCGCGTCTGCACCCCCGTCCCGGCGCCCCCGCCACTTACCCGACGCCCCTGCACTGGCTCGCGCACCGCGGGGGAGGCTCGGGTAGAGGCGGTGTGGTCCTGCCGGGGCGGCGGCCGGCTCTGCGCCTCAAATCCGCCCGGCTCGGCACGCCTCTCCCGGGGCGGGGCCGCCCTCCCCCAGCCGTCCCCGGCCTCTCCGAGCGAACTAGGCTGGGCGAGTCCTGGCCCTGCTGGACACCCGGGCGCCCAGGCGCCGCGGATCCAGGACGCAGAGGAGACGCCTGACTCAGGACAGCGGTGGGTGGGACCCGCGGCCTCCATCCCCTCAGCGTCCAATCGGTCCCCTCCGCAGCCGCCAGAGGTTGGGTTCACCGCCCTCTCATTAGATTCACCTGCCAAGTCCCCAGACCGAGACAGGGAGAGTCTGCGAAGCTTTTAGTGACAGGCAGGGTCCTGTCACGTTTTTTTGAGATGCTGGGTGAGAAGCTCCGTGTCTTGTTTTTACTCCCCTTCTGAACTGTGATGTGGGTACGCACCTCTCAGACCAGGAGCCCTAGACTGTTTTGCTGTTTGCTTCCCACTGCGTCCTCAACATCTGCCCTGTGTTTGGTAGGTCCTCAGTAAACTGGTTAAATTTGTTTAGTAAATGAATGATTAAAATGGTGAATCACTTCCTAGGAAGTCTGTTTTCTTAAAGATTGGAAAGAGTCCTGATGGAGGGGAGAGTTAAATACAAATGTACCTTTGAGAAAAGTAGGAAAAAAATAAAGCTATGGCTCTAGAAGGGCTTCGCTGGTAGCTCAGCTGGGAAAGAATCCACCTGCAATGCAGGAGGCCCCGGTTTGATTCCTGGGTGGGGAAGACTCGTGAAGAAAGGATAGGTTACCCACTCCAGTATTCTTGGGCTTCCTTGGTGGTTCAGAATAAAGTAAGAATAAAATAAAGTAAAATAAAGAATCCACCTGCAATGAAGGAGACCTAGGTTTGATCCCTAGGTTGGGAAGATCCTCTGAAAGAGGGCATGGCAACTCACTCCAGTATTCTTGCCTGGAGAATCCCCATGGACATAGGAGCCTGGCCTGCAGTCCATGTGATCACAAAGAGTCTGACTTGACTCAGCAACTAAGCACAGTACAACATGTCTCCAAGAAAGATTATTACAACAAGTAGTGACAAGGAAAGTGACATGTTTTCAAGGGAAGTGGTATTTGTCGGTAGCATTTCACTGGGTAACAGCTGAGTGAAATGACTAAGGATGTCTTAGATACATATGTTTTTTAATTCAAATAGCCACTCACAAAAGTTAACACATAGACATAGAAAACAAATTTATGGTTATCCATGTGATAGTGAGGGGAGGGAGAACTCCAGTACTCTTGCCTGGAAAATTCCATGGACGGAGGGGCCTGGTAGGCTGCAGTCCATGGGGTCTCGAAGAGTCGGACAGAACTGGGCGACTTCACTTTCACTTTTCACTTTCGTGCATTGGAGAAGGAGATGGCAACCCACTCCAGTGTTCTTGCCTGGAGAATCCCAGGGATGGTGGAGCCTGGTGGGGTGCCGTCTATGGGGTCGCACAGAGTCGGACACAACTGAAGTGACTTAGTAGTAGTAGTGAGGGGAAGGAACAAATTAGTAATTTGGGATTAACAGATACATACTCCTAGACAAATAAGATATAAATAACAGACAAATAACAAGGACCTACTGTGTAGCACAGGGAACTATATTCAGTATCTTGTAATACCTATAATGGAAAAGAATCTGGAAAATTATGTGTGACTGAATCACTTTGCTGTATGCTAAAACACTGTAAATCAACAATACTTCAATTTTTAAAATGAACTCAAATGGATTAAAGACCTAAATGTATGACCTGAAACTATAAAGCTCCTAGAAGAAAAGAGAGAAAGAGCTCCTTGACATTGATTTTAGCAATAATTATTTGGATATGACACCAAAAGCACAGGCATTAAAAGCTTAAAGTAAACAAGTGGGACCTACATCAGACTAAACAGCTTCTATACAGCAAAGGAGACCATCAGTAAAATGAAAAGGCAGCCTACAGAATTGGAAAAAATATTTGCAAATCATATATCCAAATAAGAGTCTAATATCCAAAATATATAAGGAACTCATTCATACAACTCAATTGAAAAAAAAAAAAAAAAATGGACAGAGGAACCAAATGTTTCCAAAGAAGATATACAAATGGCCAACAGGTACATGAAAAGGTGCTCACTGTCACTAACTGTCAGGGAAATGCAAATCAAAAGCACAATGAAATATCACCTTATGCCTATTAGAATGGCTACTGTCCAAAGACAAGAGATATGTGTTGGAGAGAATGTAGAGAAAAGAGAACCTTTGTGTACCATCGGTAGGAATATAAATTGGTGCATCCATTGTGGAAATGGTTTTGAAGTTCCTCAAAAACTTAAAACCAGACTTACCATATGACCCATATGGTATGTACTTCTAGGTACATATCCAAAGGAAATGAGATCACTATCTTGAAGAGATATCTGCTCCGCCATGTTCACTGCAGAATTATGTATAATAGCAAAGACCTGGAAACAACCTAAATGTCCATCGATGGATGAACAGGATAAAGAAAATGAGAGCTTTATATCTATGGCCATGTGCTGGGCTCTGCTTAGTCGCTTCAGTCATGCCTGACTCTTTGCAACCCTATGGAGCTTAGCCTGCTAGGATCCTCTATCCATGGGATTCTCCAGGCAAGAATTCTGGAGTGGATTGCCATGTCCTCCTCCAGGGGATCTTCCTGACCCAGGGATCGAACCCAAGTGTCTCACATCTCCTGCTTGGTGGGCAGGTTCTTTACCACTAGTGCCGCTCGGGAAGGCCATCTATAGCCACATACTATGTCTATATCTGTACACATTCATACACACACACACATACACATGTCGACTTAAACAAACGCACAACATGAGAGTTGCAAGTTAAGTTTTATTTGGGGCAGTGTGGGGGCTGCAGCCCAGGAGACAGCACCTCAGATAGCTCTGAGAAACTGTTCCAAAGAGGTGGGTGGAAGGACAGTATATGTGATTGTGGTAAAAGGGGGAGTACATGCAATCAAGCGCATTTATTTTTTCAGAAAGTTTCTGTTGGTCTCATGAAGCTTCTGCTAGTCGTGAGAAATAGTCATCGCCATGAAGGATTTTAGTGCTTTTCTAGATATGAGACGATACATGAATTGGACTCATAAAATCAGCTCCGGAGAATAACTATCTGAAGACCCGTCCTGCCAGTTTTCAGGAGCACGAAGTGCCTCACTCCAGCTCTCCACCCTGAACTCCTTCAGCGGGGTGTTGGAGGTCAGCAGCTAACAGCAGCACACAATTTAATTCTTGTAGCGGTAGATGGCAAGTGCCAATTTGTGGTTAACACACACAGTGAAATATTATTCAGTCATTAAAATGGCAGGAAGGAAATCCTGCCATTTGTGACAGCGTGGATGAAACCTAAGGGCATTATGCTCAGTGAAGTAAATCAGAGAAAAACAAATACCGAAATAATCTCACTTATATATGGAGTCTAAAAGTCAAGCTCATAGAAACAGAAATGTAGAAACATAATTTCGTTGCCAGAGGTTAGGAGATGAGAGAAGTGGGGAGATTTTGGTCAAAGAGCATAAACTTCCAGTTAGTTACAAGATGAATAAATTCGGGATCTAATGTATAGCATGGTGATTATAGTTAACAATGCTATAGTTAACAAGGGCTTCCCTTCTGGCTCAGCTGGTAAAGAATCTGCCTGCAATGTGGGAGACCTGGGTTCAGCCCCTGGGTTGGGAAGATCCCCTGGAGAAAGGAAAAGCTACCACTCCAGTATTCTGGCCTGGAGAATTCCAAACCGTATAGTCCAAGGAGTTCCAAGGAGTCGGACATGACTGAGTGACTTGAAAAAAAAAAGTTAACCATACTTGGAAGTTGCTAAGACAGTAGATCTTAAGTATTCTCATCACATACACACAAAAGTAACTGTGAAGTGATGGATATGGAAACTATTGGGGTAATTGTTTCATATATATGTATATATATTTATTATATACAGATATATTTCATTTTATATGTATGTATAACCAAAGTTTCAGATAATGTTGAATTGGCCAAAATCATTCAAATAGACTTTTTGGCCAGCCCAATATTAACAGCTACTATTCATCAAGCACTTACTATGTGCTTTTGTATTTTTTGTTTTTTATATTTATTTATTTGGCTGCATTGTGTCTTTAGTTGAGGCATGCAAACTCTTAGTGGCATGTGGGATCTAGTTCCCTGACCAGGGATCAAACCTGGGCCCCCTGAATTGGCAGCACGGAGTCTTAGCCACTGGACCACCAGAGAAGTCCCTGTTTATTTCTGTTTATTGTTGGTTCCCTCTGACTTTCTTTTACTTCCTTCCCTGACTGCACAGTTCGTTGCTGTATGAATGATGAATCCAAGAGGGATACAATAGGCACTCAGTATTTGCTAAGTAAATAAATTCATAGTGTGGGCCCTGGAGAAAAATCCTGAGGCTGTTTGATTTGATTACTTTCAATGCTTTTCACTTGTAGTTAACTATTTAATGCCTCTTAAAATGATTAAAAATTTAAGAATGAAGCACTCAATAGGTTGTGTGTGCTTCCTAATAGGTTTGCTATGTTTGTAAAATACAAAAAAATAAAAAACAAAAAAATTTTTAAATGTCTTTTCTCCAGGGAACTAAAAGCTGACCACTTACTTCAGATAAATAAACCTATTCTCAAAACAACTCCATAACTCCGTGATGAAGCAGTTACCAGCCAACTCTTTAGTACATTTTTACAGGAAAGTTAAATTATGTATACTCTCTTTTAACTTGTCTTATCTTTTTGTTGGAAGATGTAGATAAGTATTATTGTTTCCATTTTACTGTCAGGGAAAGTGATAGTTACCCAAGGTCACCCATGCTTAGGAACAGAATCCAGAAATCCTGACTTTTACAACTCATCTGGACAAACACTGATTGGAGAATCTTTGCAGGGACTCACTTATGTGAACTATGGAGGAAATGAGGTATAATCTGGTTCATAAATAATTCCTGTCTTCTCTAAAATAACCATATAATTAATTGTGTAAAGATAAATACTTTCATCCAGATAAGTTTTTCATTGTAGGAGGGAAATGTGCATGTGACGGATTCACTGGATGGAGTTGGAAACGGGTCTGTATAGATACACTGAAAGTGCCTTAGTGGTTGGTGCTGTTCTTGCATTGCTGGCCCCTCTAGGTTTACACATAGAAGTCACTGTATGCTGGGGACTGTTTATGAAAATAGAGCCCTTCTCTGAAGAGGGTACCTGGCAACCAATTTACTCAACAGAATCATTCATGGTAAATGACTCATCTATGTGTATTCAAAAGGAGTTACCCAAAGGAATGGCCTTCGCCTCTTCAGAAAATGCTGTAAATCTTAAGACTTTGAGTCATGAGGCCACAGGGCCAGGGGTGGCATTGCGTAAAGGGCTAACCTCTGGTAATAAGAAAAAGGGATGGCCAACTGTTTGTTATGGAGACAAGGGATGAGTCACCCTCTTGTCTTTCTTTCCAGTGATCTTCTGGGATAGATAAAGCTCATGCCCTTGCTATTTAGTGGGCTTGCTTGTGCTAATCATGTGCTCAGAAATCTTTTTGGCTTCACTTCCTTAATTGCACATCTCCATGCAACACTCTTTGGTGTCAGATCCGTGCCCCTTAAGCTAACAGAAGGGTTTTGCTATGATCCAGGTGTGTCTAGGAATTTATAATTTGTACACATGCAGTAAATGGCTTAGTAGTACCCAACCCAAAGCCTATAAAATTCTTCCAAGATAAGCATATAAAGCAATCTAATAACATTGATAAAAACACTATTGAGTAACTTCTATATACAAATCATTGTGCTATTTGAAATAAGGGGCAAGCCCTGCATTAGCCCTCAAGCAATAGTTTTGCTGATTTCTACTGATAACAGATTTTTAGGACCTTGATATGAAAGCAGGGGCCCTGGGAGAGGCATCTCACCGTGATGGAGAAGAGGAGCTTTGAGGAAGCTGGTGGCATGCCAGAAGATCCAGAGGGCATCTGGACGAGGGGAACTTTTGTTAGAGAGTGCCAGGAAAGAGTAGCAGATGAAGAGGAGAGCAAAGAGTGAATTTCCAAGGGTGAGTAGAGAAGAGAGAATAAAATAAGTGGAAGAGAAAGCAGAGCCAATTTTTAATAGGGAGATAGAATTGGGGACCTCTGTGGCAGTCCAGTAGTTAAGATTCTGTGCTTGAAATGCATGGGGTGAGAGTTTGATCCCTGGTCAACCTGACATGTGGCCCAGCCAAAAAAAAAAAAAGAAAAAACAACTAGAATTGGAGAGGACTATAGAGAGGGCTGTAGGAAAATTATGGACAAATAAAAAGTATGCGTGAGCTGAAACAAGGCAGAAAAGAGATGATGAAAAACCACCCAGAAACCAGCATGACACTGGGGCCAAATAAGAAAAGAATGTCTGACAAAAGATGAAGCTCTTATGAGATATAAACAAAGATATGTTGATAGTAAGTAAAGGCAACAGAATACAGGAAAGCTAGATAAGGGAAAACACACAGACCTTTCCAGTTTTTATATTTGGACCCTGGGGAATCCATGGCAAATTTGGCAGATCTGTGTCCAAGGGGTATTAACATACAAGTGACAAGTGGAGTCGGGCACTGGGACATTTGGTCTATCTCATGCCAACAACTGGATTCTGAATTTGGAATTATGTGGAACATGTGGCTGCCAGATGGAGGGACTGAAGGGGATACTAGTGTTATGGGGAATAAAATACATCTTGTGAAGCAGAGAAATTTCCAGATCGAGGACAAAGTGATTGTGTCTGTGTGCTATTTCAATCCTGGTTGTTTGTACATGCTCCCTTCATTTTAGAGGTATTTAATGGGGGTCTAATATATGCCTCAACCATTTTGCAAACTCCAAGTCTTGAAGGAGTTCTTCAAAGCCTGGTCAACAAGTGAAATAGGATCAGTGGCAGTGACAAGCTCAGGGCTGGTTTGCAAGGTCCCCTGTTGCACTCTAACTAGAACTCCTCGGGAGTACAGTGAAAGCCGTAGCCTGCTTTGAAGGGAGACCCCACCTCTTCTTGGATGGGAAAGACAGTATCACCAGAAAAAAGGTCTCCTGGCACCAGAGCAGGTAGAAATGGCCTTCTCCAGCCATATATCAGCCTGGCCATCTCAGTGATGCCTGCCCTGGAGCCTGACACTAGGCCTCGCTTCTTCCCAGCTACCACCTAAACCCCCATGCCTGCCACAGCCACTTCTGTCAATAACTGGGCTTCTGGAACATCCAGCAGGCCCTGTCACAGCTGCTGCCATTATTGTTGAGAAAGCCAGAGGCAGGGTCTGTGCATCAACCACTATCTGAACTGCCTCTTTATTTAGTGATTTTTTTTTTTTCTTTTTGGCTGCACAAGCTTTTTGTTGCAGTGCGCAGGCTTATTTGCTCCATGACATGTGGGATCTTAGTTCTCCCACCAGGGATCAAACCCTCATCCCTTGCATTGGAAGCTAAATTCTTAACCAGTGGACTACCAAGGAAGTCCCTCTAAGCTGCCTCTTTGAGGAAGCATCAGACTAGGAAAGGATAGAGAATATATTCACTTGCTAGGGCTACTGAGACAAAGTTCTACAGGCTTGGTGGCTTCAACCACACAGATGTGTTTTCTCACAGTTCAGGAGGCTGGAAGTCTGAGATCAAGGTGTCAGCCGGGTTGGTTTCTTCTCAGCCTCTGTCCATGGCTTGCAAATGGCCATGGCCACTTTCTCCCTGTGGCCTCACATGGTCTTTCCTCTATACATTCTTTTGTCCAAATTTCCTCTTCTTATAAGGACATCAGACTTTCCTGGTGACTCAGTGGTAAAGCATCTGCCTACAATGCGGGAGACCTGGGTTCAATCCCTGGGTTGGGAAAATCCTCTGGAGAAGGAAATGGCAACTCACTCCAGTACTCTTGCCTGGAAAATCCCATGAATGGAGGAACATGGTAGGCTACAGTCCATGGGGTCACAAAGACTCGGACACAACTGAGCGACTTCACTTTTATAAGGACATTAGTATATTGAATTAGGGCCTACCCCAATGACTTAATTTTAACTTAACCTCTTTAAAGACCTTGTCTCCAAATACAGTCACATTCTGAGGTACAAGGTGTTAGAACTTCAACACATGGATTTGGAGGACACAGTTCAGTTCACAACAGAGAGAGAATGGGAAGGAGTGGGGAGGGGGTGACTGTATTTCAGCTGGTGAGATCAGGGATCCTGTCTCCAGGGAGGTGATAACTGAGCTGAGATATAAACAATGAGGAGTGCCAGGGTCCAGCCCCGGTGGATCCAGGGTGATTCAAAGGGGAGATGGATAGGCGAGGAAAACTTATTTATTTAATTAGAAATATAAGATTAGATTAGGAAGAAATAGTATAGTAGGAAATTTAGGTGGAGAAAAGGAGGCTGAATAACTTGGTTTACGGGGAGAACCAATAAAACCTCGAGATAAGAGGATTGCACCATCTACGTTAGGCCACCGGCGTCCTCTTGAATATCGGGGGTGCCCCGCCTTGGGCTCCCCCTCACGTGGATCTTAAAAGCCGGGACAAGTAAGTAAACATGATGAGCCTCCCCACTCCAGATGGGAATTCAGCCCAAAAGGGGGAGAAAAAAACGACATGGGGAAGCCCAGCATCAGTACAAGACTCACAAAACTTTAGTTTTCAAAATCAGCTTATATACATCAAGTTGTACATAAAGAAATAATGGAATATGCAGAGTTATGCAGGGGCAGCAGTCCTGACCCTCATTGAGACCAGGCTTTCTTTCTGCATACCCTCCCATATATAAAAGGTCTCAGGTGGTTTACATTATCTTCTGGCCAAGAGGCTGTTAACGTTTTTATGGCTCTCTTCCTGGAAAATTGTCTATCAACCAAAAAACTCCTTTTCCCTAAAAGTGTTTTTTCTTTACTCTGCATCACCCTCAAAGTACTAAATAAAGTTACATTCCTATAGAACAAAGGTGCAGTGGGTTATAACAAAGAAAGTACTTAACTCAAAGATCTAATGTTGCTAATACCATGTCTACTACCTGTTTTTCTATATACCAACTATATCTACAAATAAAAGATATGAAAAGTTGGCAGCAAGTATTGGCTCAACAAATGAAACCTTTAATCAGTCCTATTCTAATGATTATGACTCCTCGGAAGCCCCTACATTCCTAGGATGTTTTAAGCTTCCTGTGCCTCCCGCAGTCAGCCTGGAGGCCTCAAACAATCACATGCACAGCTGTAGGAGTCCTGCAGGCAGGCTAGAAAGCCATCAGAGAGGTTTTTGGTTTGAAACACCCTTTCAAATGCAGAAGACTAAAGCCCTGAGTTGACTTTTTCCAGAGTGTGTCAGAAGAGTGGAAAAATACAATGCAACAAGGCAGGCATATTCTTATTTTGGGGGGTACATGCTCAGGAAATACCAGGGGGAAACTCTGAGGCCTGATTTGCCTTGCCCATCAAGGCCTCTGCCGCATGACCTTGTCACGGGTGGGATTCCTCACGCTGGCTCCCGGCAGAGGAGGGACCAGCAGGAACAGTGCTAAGAGGAGCAGCAGGGACAGGTGACAGGGCAGACACCTACTTGGCGTCTTCTCCAGCCCATTTCTCTCAGAAGCCCCTTCCCACATCTGAACAGGAGAGGCTCCCAGCAGCCATGTTGGCACCACCTCTTGCCCCCACAGGAGTAGATGGAATCAGGAGCAAACTCTTGAAACAAGCTGAGCGTTTGGATTCTCTCACCTGGGAGCTTGCATGTGGGCTTCTGAGAGACTGTCCGTCAGTCGGGACATGTGGCTGCTTCTGTATCATGTGGACTTGGGAGCCACGTGAAGAGCAGAGAAAGCTGAAGAGATGAACCAGAAGCCTCAAGGGGAGAAGAGACAAGACACACAGAGCGTTCTGACATATTTAAATGTCTGGTTTCAGGCCTTTTCAGAGCCCAAGTCTCATTTCTGCATTTTGATTTTATGGGTCACTCTTGCCCACCACCCCTAACATCCTACCTTTAAAAAAAAATCCTTTTTCTGCTTAGGTTTGCTAAAGCTGTTTCTGTCATTTGCCATCAAGGAGACCTAATATAGGACTTCATATATTACTGTCCCTGAAGTAATTACTGTCCCACCTGTCCCTGAAGCCCTCATAGGACTTCACTGAAGTCCATGTGACTTGTGAATGGCTGGGTCATCTGTGTGTGAGTGCATGCTACTTAAGATCTGAACCAAAAAAGAAAAGAAAAGAGAGGGAAAAAAACTGAGGGAGTGGTTAGGATTCTGGGCTTTCACCACCATGGCCTGGCTTCAGTCCCTGCTTGGGGAACTGAGATCTTGTAAGCCACATAGCACAGCCAAAAAAAAAAAAAAAGAAATAAAGACAAATCAGAGAGAACTGGCTTTCAGTGTTGTTGCCATAGCTACCGCTACATGACTCATGCTCTAGGATTTCTACACTGAATCTTAGCACTGCCCATCCGCAACTCAGGGGCCTGGGAGCCACCCCACTCTTGGGAAGTCTTTTCTGGGAACTTGGCATTGGGCAATACCTTCTCTACTAGGTGGCCTGTCCGCTGTTAGCCCAGCCTTGCTTAGATCCACAATTTTCCGATCTTTGTCCTCAACAGTCACTCATGAGTGCTGGCCTCCACCTTGCCGCATTCTCCAGGACTGTCATTCTGCTCCTCATGTGCTCCTCGGTAGATTCTATCCTCTTCTTCCTTCCCAAATCATACACACACACCCCCAAATCATGCAAACCCCTCTCCCCACACCGCAGAATCACATAGGCTTGCTTAACATGGATTTCCTTCAGCCTACTGGTAACACTGAAGCAGCTGAAACACTCCCTGGGTGTGTCTTCTCCACCCTGCTGGTCTGTTAGGTTAGAGAAATGGAGAGGAGGGAACCAGCTGGAAAGCACGTCAGCCGCTATAGATAAGCATCGCCTCCACAGAGCTACTGTGCTCTCAGTGCAAACAGAACTCTGGACACTGCCAACCCCGAGGCAGGGTGGGGTAGAACAGGACTGACAGACTCCCACTGGAAGATCAGTCCAATCTGCATACAGGCACCATGCTGTGCACGTTTTCATCACATCTGCTGGTCAGCAAGCGTGAATATCTCCATGGAATGAACTGGGAGATCTGTGTTGTGTAGAAAATAGGAGAATATGGAGGAAGATTCCCCGCTCTGCACATTTGAAGGGTATACCATGTGCTCTGAATCCACAAGGGCAGAACCAAGGTCCTAAATCTCAAAGAGAAGCTGAGAGGCACACAGGTAAGCTGAGAGGCTGTTTACTATAAACTGTGGAAATCTATTGCCTAGAAAAGTACATTCTGAATCATACTCAGAGCGTGAGGCAGGGATAAATGCTAAGTACTTTTCAGAGGAGGCCTTTTTCTTTCTAATCCAGGTTGTAAGTCAGAGCTCTCCAAACCTCTTGTTATCATTAGCTGTCAGATTAAAGCTGGATTGACAAGCTCCTGATATCATGATCATGGGACCTGAGAACTACTTGCCCATGATCCCAGCAAGAGTAAAAGTCAATGGCCTTACAGTCCAATAGGAATTGGTCTTATAGCCCAATTTCTGTTTGGGCTAAATCTAGTATAGAATTGGAGGTTGGAGTGGAATTGGGCCATGGAAAGTGGAGTTCATGTTTATAGAGTTGAAAATGAGTACTATAACATTTATGTTAATAAAAGCTCTTTCTGGGGGCAAAGGAAAAGTCAGAGCATGGTAATTGATTCCTGGTGATATACTAGCATAAAAGTAAGAACAAATGTACCTGCTACTAGTATAAGATTCCAATAGATTAACTGTTGTTTATTATCTCCCTGTAGATAAACCACAGATTCCACTATAATCATTATCCCTAGAAGAGAAAGAAAGTGAAGTCACTCAGCATGTCCAACTCATTGCGACCCCATGAACTGTAGCTCACCAGGCTCCTCCATCCATGGGATTTCCAGGCAAAAGTACTAGAGCGGGTTGCCATTTCCTTCTCCAGGGGATCTTTCTGACCCAGGGATCGAACTCGGCTCTCCCACATTGTAGGCAGATGCTTCGCCGTCTGAGCCACCAGGGAAGTCCACCTGGTGCTCATTTGGCCTCTGCCAATTCATTTCTTCCTTTAATCATCATGTTGTCAGTCAGACATAATTATGTCTACTATTCTCCAGACACCATGGTAGAAGACATAAAAGTAAATAAGACACCCTCTCATCCAGTTCTAAACTTTCTCGCATAAACCTTTCCTGTTCAAGGGAAGCCCCCAACTGGGTCAGGAGCCCCCAACTACTGGGTCAGGCACACACATAATAAACTAAGTGCAAGGACTTCCTTGGTGGTCCAGTGGTTAAGACTCTGCATGTCCACTGCCCAGGGCGTGACTTCCATCCCTGGCTGGGGAACTAAGATCTTACACTCTGTGCTCAGCCAAACAAAAAACCCCAAGTAGGTACTATACACTGTGATAACCACTGGACTAGAGGAGTATGACACATTCTAGGGGAGGACAGAGCAAGGAACAATGTATTCTTCCTGGGAGTGGGAAAAGGTGGAGCAGGGCCAATGGAGACAGTTCGACCAAAGTCACTGAGGGTAGGTGTGCCAGGCATGGTAGCAATGATAGGAGTCAAGGTTTAATTGGGTTTATTACGTGCTGAGAGCTAGGTAAGACTGTTCTCTTTATCTTGCTGATGAGGACACTGAAACACAGAGTCAAATAACACAGAGTCAAGTAGTTCAGGGTCACAGAACCATGGCAGAATTGAAATCTGAAACCAGGGCAGGTTGGTCTCAAGTCTCTGCAGTGAACCAGTGCTATGCCATCTGATCTGGGAGGCACTGGCACATGGGGATAGGTGTGCTGCAGTCAGATTCTAAATGGCCTTTAATGCCATATGCTTTATCCCAGGGTGAGGGGACTTTCTAAACAGGTATGAATAAATAATAAATAAATAAACATAGATGTGTGCTTTGGGGGGATAAAACAAGGGCTGGATGACTGATGAAGAAGAGAGAGACTGAAAGGAGGCAACGCATGGAGACTATTGTAATACTTTAAAGAGAATATCCAGAGCAGGGGTAATGGGAACAGGAGAAGGTTATCTCATTATCTTACTGAGGAAGGCTTGGAGCTTGATGTCAAATACCTGGCACGTGTGCCACCACTTGAAGCAGAGCTGATGACTGATCACTGTACTTTTTCTTGATGAGGTCACATGTGGCCTCAGCATCTTTCTCAACACAGCGGTGCTCCAGCCACCGACTTCTAATTGGTTAGAGTCGGTACCATAGATGAAACCTGTTTGCCATCCCTGTCGGTATAGATATTATAGGTGTGGAATTCAATGGAAGACAGAGCCCTGGAAAGTGAATGGCATCTCCCAGCTTGGACAGAAGACAGAGAAGGCTGAGGATGGAACCCTGGGAACACCAGTCACTCGGCTGTGTAAGGAGAGAGCACTGTCCGGTAGGGAAGAACGCTGCCAGGTGGAGACAGTCAGGTGTGTTAGGTACTGGGTGAGGCTGAGGGCCACAGCGAAGCTGCCATAAGGATTCGTAATGGGGGGAACCCTCACTGCCAATCTTGAGAGGATAGTTCAGTAGTGTGGGGTGAGCACGAACCAACTGACATGGTTTGGTGGCTGAAAAGAAGATGAAGAATATAGAACTATTCTGTCAAGACGCTTAGAGGCAAGGTTAAAGGGAAGAACCACAGCATGTTGCTGACAGGAAAGGAGGTGATGTTGGATGAAATCAGGATGAGACGGATGTTGGAGAAAGGAAAGCAGCTGGGATACAAGGAGGTAGAAGGGACAAAATAAGAAGAAGGAGAATGTCTTCTTGGAAAGATAAACACATCACAGAGTGTAATTTACCTCTGTAGGCTTTCCAGGTGGCACAGTGGTAAAGAATCTGCTTGTCAATGCAGAAGACGCAAGGATACGGATTTGATCCCTAGGTCAGTAAGATCCCCTGGAAGAGAAAACGGCAACCCACCCCAGTATTCTTGCCTGGAAAATTCTATGCAGAGGAGCCTGGCAGGCTACAACTCATGAGGTCACCAGGAAAACACCAGGCACTGAATGAACACATGTTGAATAAAGTGACTAAATGGTTAAATGGCATCCCCTTTTCTTAGACGTGAAGGAAGGAGTAATTAGGACTAATGTTCTTAATAGCAGTGGGTGGAGAAAATAATTTTTAACTGATGATAAAGGTGGTGAAGGGACTTCCCTGGTTGTCCAGTGACTAAGACTCTGCGCTCCCAGTGCAGGGGACCTGGATCAGGGAGCTAGATCCCACACACAGCAACTAAGAGTTTGCCTGCCTTTACCAAAAGATCCTGCGTGTCGCAATGAAGATCAAAGCTCCTTTGTGGCAACTAAGACTTGACACAGCCAAATAAATAAAAAGAAGGTGGGGAAGAGTGAAGGGGTGAGCAGAGAAAGTGGTGGGCTAGTTACGCTCAAATCCACTAGAATTCATGTAAAAGCTATACAGAATTTTCACCCTTAAAGAAAGGAAGGCAACAGTCAATATTTCCTTTCGAAACACACATTAAAAGTCATGTGACTAAGGGTTTCTGGAGCTCAGTGATTAATGATGGATATGGTACTTCCCTTATACTTTTCTTTCAAGAGATAACACCCAAGATAAACACAGAGTAACCAGCTCTGTCTTCTAGCCTTTTGCTGATGTGCGGAAGCTTTCTAAAATAAATAGAAGTACACTAGTTTTACAAATGTAAGTTGTGATCGAGTATGGGGAAAAGTGTTTCTTCCACTTGTCTTTTTTTCCCCTTGAGAACTAAAAAAAAAAAAAAGCTTTAAAAACAATGTTTTCCCTTTGCCACAGCCTGTGAGAAAACAAAAATTACATGGCTGTTTGCCAAAAAACACAGTTCTGGCAGCTACATGATCATATTTGTACCTCTTTATAATTAAGATGAGGCTTGAAAAAAACTTTTATTCCTTTAATGACACTACAGAGTCTAGGTTATTCCTTCTGCTCTTTCTCATCTGCTTATCTGATTTTTCTGAAGGGTAGGCACTTTTACATATCAATGATTTCCAGGTTACTAAGAACTTTAGACAGCTCTCTCTAACAGTGTCACCCCATGTCCCACTTCTTGAAGAGACAGACCCCGTTTATATGGGGACTCTACCAGTGGATTGCCAACTCCTTAATTCTCTCCAAACAGATGTGAGATTCTTAGATCTGAGCAAGGAAATTCCAACAAGGTTTTGACCCAGAGGTCAGTTGGCCTTGTAGGAGCCCCCAGGGTGGGTTTTGCAGAGCTGGAGAAGAGGCAGACTCAGCCATCCCAAAGAAATGGGTCCTTCTGACCATTGTTCTCTAACGCCAAAATCTTACAGAGTAGATGTGTTAATGTTTTGGGTTAGATTCCTTTCGCTTTTTTAAAAAGAGGATGCTGGTGTTTCCTTATTTGATCACAATGGCATCAAGTCATGTGCTTCTGTGTTTGGACATCAGGGTACCTCCTATTTCTGGCTAAGTGGGTTTAGAGGCACGTATCATGTGCCCAAGCAAAAGAGTCTCTGGAGAATCCCTGCTTTTCCTGTTGCTGCAGATGATTGTGTCCAAGCATTTAGAAATAGGGCGTCCTCACAGTTTAAGTGCTTGTGAGGAAATCATAGATAGAACTCAAGCCAAGTAGCATGGTTTATTGGATGAGTTGGCAGTAAAGGTTCTCACAATCCAGGAGACCGGCTTCAGACAAGGACAGACAGAGCCTTACATCTGGGTGGAGCCCCTTAGGACAGTTCAAAGCTCCAGGCTGGACTTGAATCAAAGGAAGCCTCTGCATTGAATGGAAGAAGTGGAGAGTCTGATGTTAGTCAAAGCAATAATGAGCTGTGGTTCAGTCCTCTGTGCATCAGGACCTGGCAGGGAACAAAGTGGGAGGCCTGGGGAGTTAGGAGCAAAAGATCCAGTCCTCATATTCATATTATTATAAAATAAATTAGTCGCTCAGTCATGTCCAACATTTTATGACCCCACGGACTGTAGCCCGCCAGGCTCCTCTGTCCATGGGATTCTCTAGGCAAATATACTGGAGTGGGTTGCCATTTCCTCCTCCAGGAGACCTTTCCAACTGTACATAAAGGAGACTTCATTAATGTGCATTAGAGGATACCCCAGGTTAACTGTCATAGAAAACTGTCTCTTGAGCCTTTAAATTCTGTACCAATTCTACACCTCTGGTTGGCTGACTGTTTGTTCCTTTACTTAGGTTTTAAAGTGAATGACCTGGGGCTATTTGTTTCCATCAGTCTGATTGTGAATCTAAAGGCGCAGTTGAAATGTCTGTTTTTCTTACCATTCTCAGAAGATTGCTACAGATCTACTCTATGATTCTCATTCTTTTCAGCTTACAATACAAACAGCTTATTATTTTTATGTCTTATAATAAAGCAGTGCTGAAAAATTAAATAGAAGAATGTTCAGTTGCCACATAGGCTACAAAAATGATTTGCTGGTGCTGATTTTTAAGCTTGATTCTAAATAGATTTATGAAGAATGGCACTTGGAAGATGTGGTTCAAATTTTGCTATTTAAGGTATCTTGAAATTATAGGCTCACTCTCCCTAAAATTTCAAAAAGTGTAGAGCTTAGGCTCTTAAGGGTATAGCAGTGATAAAAGCTTTCATAGTCATTTCTAAAAAGCAACACTTCATAGTTTTCTGTCTCCAATGGTTCTCTAATATACTTGTATAAGGAAGGCAACAGAAAACCAAGAATAAAAATAGCTGAGCTCTCCACAATTGGGCTTCCTGCTTACTTTCCCTGTTCAAAGAAAAGAGGAGACACCATCTTGGAACAGAGGCTTCATAGACAACTGGGCTTCTCCAGTGACAGTCGGCATTTGATGCCCCATATTTCTTGGTTCTTCTTGTTGCCAGTGGTCGGCCTGGCAATGGTGGTGAAACGGGAGCAATTAATCTGTAGATGAGGGAGGGCTTCCTTTAACAGTTGAAGGGTACGTCTGGTACGATTCTAAGACTTGTAGTGTTTTTAATGTGGGAATTTCTCCAAGTTCAAGTAAAGTTTCAGGTATTATGTCATAGCACTGACTGAGAGATAGGTGCTGGAGGTAGTTGAGTTGGTAAAATTCTGGAAAACAGTCATTTTTCAGCATGACACTATTGCTTAAGTCTAGGTGGACAAGATTGCCCTTTTCGTCTACAGCACCTGGACCTGTTGAACTCTGTGATCGATGTGTCTACCCTGCAAGGCCTTCTGTCTCACTGCTCCAAGTTGCAGAATCTCAGCCTCAAAGGCCTCCGGCTTTCAGATCCCGTTGTTGATAATCTTGCTCAGAACACAAATTTACTGCGACTAAACCTTTCTGGGTGTTCTGGATTCTCTGAATCTGCCCTGAAGACTTTGCTGAGCAGCTGTTCCAGATTGGATGAGCTGAACCTCTCTTGGTGGTGTGATTTCACTGAAAAGCATGTACAGGTGGCTGTTGCACATGTGTCAGAGACTATCACCCAGCTGAATCTCAGCGGGTACCGAAAGAATCTGCAGAGATCAGATGTCTCTACCTTACTTGGAAGATGTCCCAATCTTGTCTACCTCATATTCATAAAGAGTCTCAAATTTGGACTTCTGCCCTACCTACAAATGAGGTTTTGAATTCAGACACAAAATTATAGTTACAAGAGATAGTATTCATCACATAATTTTAATTTCAAAAACACATTAAAATATAGTATGGTTTTGAAATTTTGCTTAGCCTTTGTTTATTTTTTTAGGAAATAGGAGCCTCAAAAGGGCTTCCCTGGTAGCTCAGCTGGTAAAGAATCTGCCTGCCATGCAGGAGACCTGGGTTTGATCCCTAAGCTGGGGAAGATCCCCTGGAGGAGGGCGTGGCAACTCACTCCAGTATTCTAGCCTGGAGTATCCCCATGGACAAAGGAGCCTGGTGGGCTAAAGACCACGGGGTCGCAAAGAGTTGGACACAACTGAGCGACTAAGCACAGCACAGCACCGGAGCCTCAAAGTGGAATAAACCTGTCTTCCCTCTGCTTTCCTGTTAGCAGAGGAGCATTTAGTAAATAAGTGTTTTTTAGTGAGTAAATTTATTTGGCTGTGCAGGGTCTTAGTTGCAGTGTGTGGGATCTAGTTCCCCAACCCAGGTCAGAGTCTTAGCCACTGGACCACCAGGGAAATCCCATAATAAGTATTGACTGAATAACTCAGAGCCAGGGAGTATGAATAATACATGCTTATGGAGAATTTACCAAGAAAAACAATTCTACACCCTTTTCTTGGCCGTCAGCATTCCCTGTTCACCCCCAGGAGTGTGCTTCCCCAGGGTGGCTAGCTGCCACCTGCGCCGGGGTTGCTAGAACTGCTGGGGGCCCCACGCAGAGCCCGCAGCACCCACACAGAGCCCTCAGCACCCACATGTTCTCAGCTTCCTCCAATCCTGGTGGCTCCCTGAGTGGCTCCTCTCATCTCCTGAACACCTCAGGCGGTGAGTCGAGCAAGATGCATCTGGAAAAGGGCACATGAAAAAAGACAGGTTTCTCCCCCTGCCTGAGGGGAAACAAATCTCACGATGATGTCCAGTTCAGGTTTTGCTGCAGAGCTGAGCTCTCTCTGCCCACCCCACCCCCACCCCAAGGCCTTGGGATGAAAGACAACACTAACGCTCATTTCTCCATTGGCTGTTCACACACACCATCAGTCATGGAAGCCACACCTGAAGCCTTTCATCTAGAAATGTGTTGTTGTTTAATCGCCAAGTCATGCCTGACTGTTTTGCAACCCCGTGGACTGTTGGGGTTCCTCTGTCCATGGGATTTCCCAGGCAAGAATACTGGGGTGGGTTGTCGTTTCCTCTTCCAGGGGATCTTCCCGACCCAGGGATTGAACTTGTGTCTCCTGCATCTCCTGCATTGGCAGGTGGATTTTTTTACCACTGAGCCACCTGGGAAACTCATTTAGAAATTGCAGCCTCATGGACTGCACCCTTTGTCCATGGAATTCCCCAGGCAGTAATAGTGGAGTGGGTTGCCATCCCTTTTCCAGGGAATCTTTTTGACCCAGGGATTGAACCTGGTCTCCCTCATTGCAGGCAGATTCTTTACCATCTGAGCCACCAGGGAAGCCCAGATTAATGAACTCAGAGTATCAGTATAATCAGTCACTGAGCTTTAGTATTTGAGCTCTTTCAGTTAAACAGTATAAGGCCCAGGACACCAAGAATCACCAGTGCAGACAAACAGGCAGCGATTATCTGTGGGGTGATAGGAATGATAATCTCTTTTCAGGTCCATTCAACAAATATTTATCTAGGCTTACTCTGGATAAGCACTATGCCAGGTCTCAGGAGGAGAGAGAATCTGCTTCTTGTCCTCAGAGACTTTGAAAGCAGTTCGGTATCATTCAGATTTCAGGCTTGGGAGTCAGATAGATCAATGTGCAACACTACTTGGCAGAAGAACTGTCTTATACAGGGTCTGAGTAAAATGTATGGTTCCTAAGCTCTGCTCTCAGCAGCCTTGTCAAGGACCAGCACCCTAGCCCTGAGTCCTCATTCCTGGCTGGGCCCCTGCACTGTGTTGCCAGAATTGGCAGAAGCCAGGCACCTTCTTGTCCCTCTGCTCGAGTCTGCTTCTTATAACTTGTCACCATATTCCATCTGCTCTCCAGAATGCTTATCTGTGGCCATAGCTGAACCTCCATGGTGCTGCCTGCCTGAATTTATAGGATCCATGCATGACCTGGCCTCTCATAAGACCAGCTTCACCTGGGCTATGTCAGTTTTACTACTGAAATAACCTCTGTTGCCCCAGCTCCAGGTAGATCAGTTTTCTTAAACCTCACCTTTAGCTATATCACACCTGTTCAGAAACTCTCAGTGACTCCCCGTGACCTCTAAATTAAGATGAAATCTCAGCCTGAGGGTCTCCGTCTGGCATGATCTCACCTACCCTACTTCTTAAGTTTCATCTTCCCATCTGTGTGTAACATACCAGCCTGAGTGGCTTCACCCTCAGTACACTAATTGAATTGCTTAAGTATTTTCTAACCTTTTATCCTGTGTCCTTTGCCTTTGCTGAACTTTGATGGGATTTCAACATAGGAGGATAGAGAGAGATGGGGGAAGATGGCTAAATGGAGCAAAGGGAAACGATGATACAGGTATAGGAAGTGTCCAAAGACAAGAGAGGAGATATGTTTGGTGACTAGATAGCGGACACATACACTCCCAGAATCATAGCCCTTAAAGAGGAAGCTAAATGTATCATCTGGTCTACCCCTGGCCTTCATGCTGGGGAAATATTGTTGTTCCTCTTCTCTGTATTAGGTCACTAAAGCTCAGAGAGGTAAAAATGACATAGATGCTTAGGCCAACAAATCAAGGTCATCCTATCGAAGCCTTTAAATGCCAGGTTAAACAATATGTACTAACTTCAGTCAATGATGGGGACTGTTGACAGCTTTCACTGGGGTAGTGACACAATTAAATCTGTTGTGGGGGCAGTACTTTCAAACTGTGGGATATAATCTGTTAGTGGGTCACAAAGTCAATTTCATGAGTCTCATGATAAAAAAAATAGCAGAGTGCAATGGTGCTTTTTGTGTTTTGTATGTGTGTACTAGGTAGTAAAGTAAAATATGTTTCTTACTGTGAGTCACAGCCCCCAAATTTTGAAATCCCCAGAGTTAGGAAGATTAATCTGACAGTAAATCATAGGCTGAATGAAGGGTGCAGAGGAGGAACCTGAAGCCTAGGAGTCTAGTTAGGATGCTCTCTCCCTAGCCCAAGTGGGAAGTAAGAAGAATCTGGATGGAAAGGAGAAGCCATGGGAAAGGAGATGAGGGGGAGGACATGAGGTATTCTGTGGGGTAGGAATGTAGAGTCTCAGGACGTTGGATTGTGGGGGCTCAGGGAGAGGGAAGAACCAGTCAGAGATGACTGAAAGTCACACTTGAATGCTTAGAAAAATGCTGGTGCCCAAAGCCAAGGATGGGGAGCAAGTTGGAAGAAGGAGCTGGTTTGAGGACCAGCACAAAAGACTGATGGAAAGATACACAACCACCATCAGCACTGGATAGTCAGGGCCCCAGCAGGGGAAGGAATCCACTAACACGGTTTCAACGTAGAGACTGAAGGCAGGGAGGACTTCCAGAGCTGTGGGCAGGCTTCAGGGAACCAACCTGGGTTGATGAGGTGCCCAGAGATTAACCACGGTAGGAAGCCCTGCCTCTCTGATTCCTCTGGACACCAATCCTATAGGGCAGCATTCCCAGCTTCCACGCTTCCATCCCTGAAACATGTACCTGACTGCCACCTGGTTTGTCACTCTCATTATTCCTACTGCTACTATTATTTCTGGCTTTACCATCACAACTGGCAAAAGTTTATTGAACCCTTACCCTGTGCCAGGGTCTTTACATGCTTGATACTTTTGGGGGGCCTGCCATGCAGTATGTGGGACCCTAATTCCCTGACCAGGGATCAAACCCACCACCCCTGCATTTGAAAAGTGGAGTCTTTAACCACTAGACCACCAGGGAAGTCCCTAAATCATGATTTCACTTAATCATATTATGTGTTCTTTCCGGCAATAGTTCAGCTTTACAGATAAAGGAATAGAAACTCAGGACATTTAAAAAGCTTGCCTTACCACACAGATAATAAGTAACAAAGCTACAGTAATGAAAGCAGGCAGTCTGATTTCTTGACCAGTCTTCATCCCTGCAATGCATTCCTAATTCTTGAGAAATAGAAGACAACAAAGGGAGCAAATGATGGGGCAGTTAACCACAGCGAGACAGAATAAGTCAGTAGTGATATGAGACTTTAAATTTTATACAAGAGGAACCAGGCATCTTGTGGTTCCACTTTCCTAATTCTTCTTCAAAGCTCTAGTGGGACTTGTCAGTCTAGGCTTTATCTAGAATATCATCCTCCCACTCACCCACTACCCACAGAGTCAGCTGCTAGAGTCGTGATCTCCAGTTTAAGCTGGGGGTGGAACTGGTTTGCCCTAGTTGCCTGGCCATGGACATTGCAACCTCTTTCCAAGCCCTAGGATAGGGCTTCCTAGTTGCCCCTTGACCACCTTCTCTGCATTGCTTGAGTCAGGTCCGGGTTGGGAGCCCCAAGATTGTTCTTAGGGCCTGGGGCTGCTACACTGATTGTAGAGTTGCCCCCTTCAGCTCCTTCTGCACTCTTCCACTGCCCATCTTGGAAGTGCTGCTTTTTCCAACGATCCAGTTCACATCCCTATGCAGGGTGCCTGAGGTGTGTGTTATCTGACCAAGTGGTAAGGCCCTGTCTATCCTAAGTCCACATTCACACAGTCTAAGCAACCCTGTGAGCCTCATTTTACTCCTTGGAAGAAACGTTATGACCAACCGAGATAGCATATTAAAAAACCGAGACATTACTTTACCAACAAAGGTCCATATAGTCAAGGCTATGGTTTTTCCAGTAGTCATGTATGGATGTGAGAGCTGGACTATAAAGAAAGCTGAGTGCTGAATAATTGATGCTTTTGAACAGTGGTGTTGGAGAAGACTCTTGAGAGTCCCATAGACTGCAAGGAGATCCAACCAATCCATCCTAAAGGAAATCAGTCCTGAATATTCATAAAAGGATTGATGTTGAAACTGAAACTCCATTACTTTCGCTATCTGATGCGAAGAACTGACTCAATGGAAAAGACTCTGATGCTGGGAAAGATTAAAGGCAGGAGGAGAAGGGAACGACAGAGAATGAGATGGCTGGATGGCATCACCGACTAAATGGACGTGAGTTTGAATAAACTCCAGGAGTTGGTGATGGACAGGGAGGCCTGGCGTGCTACAGTCCATGAGGTCGCAAAGAGTTGGACACGACTGAGCGACTGAACTGAACTGAACTGAAGTGGCCCCAGCCAAAATCCCGGGACCAGTCTGTCTGCCTTCCCCCTGAACCTCCAGCTGTCCACCACCCTGTACATCAGTACACTCTGGACCTCTCACAATGCCCTCTTCTCACATATGAAGGGCTCAATATCCTGCTCAGCTCGCTAATCTGAGAGGCCTGTGGAAGATTGAGCAAGACTCCCCCAGCTCACGCCTGTAGCCTCGTGCTCCCTCCAGGCTGCCTTTGATGACTCACTGCCCTCACACTTGTGCCTTCCCTCCCCTCTTTATTTCAGGAAATGACTTTTGAAAATGATCTCTCCACCTTCTCTCCTTGTAAATTGGTTTAGCTGCACTGGGTCTTAATGGTAGCATGTGGGATCTGGTTCTCTGACCAGGGATCGAACCCAGGCCCTCTGCATTGGCAGCGTAGAGTCTTAACCACTAGACTATCAGGGAGATCCCCCTCATTTTTTAACAATAGAAAAATACATACAGAGAAGAAGAACAACAATCTCTAATGCTATTAGTAACACACATGGACACATAGGCACACATATGAGTGCGTGCATGTGCACACACACGCATACACACTCTCCAAAGAAACGTTTAAAAACCAGGTTTATAGGGAAAGGGACTGTGGGCTCTCCTGGTGAAGGCAGTAGAACATTAACTACCTTGTTTCCATTGCTACCACAGATAAAGAAACTGGTTCAAACTGGAGAGGAAAAGAATAAGGCAGTCCAGAAAAAGGTAAGCCTGAGATAAACTGCATGTCAAGAAGGAAAATTCAGCTACTTTAACAGCTCAGTCTCTATGTCCAGACAAATTATGTCCTAGGATGCTGGTTGCAAACTTTTTAGTATTAGAACTTTTTCAGACAAATCTCATATAAACTCTAATTTTTAAAAAATGTTTAAATAATTTTTGTATACATTTTAAGTTAAAATTTATTTAGCATTCACTTCTTATAAAGTTAATCTATGAGGAAAAATGACTGTCTTGATGAATTCCAAATTTGGAACAATTAATTTAGGTAAAACCATTGCAATATTCTGTGCATTTAATTTACTTTTATATTATTTTAGTCACAAAGAGTAAATAAATATTTTAAAAAAAATAAGGGACTTCCCTGGTGGTCTAGTGGTTTAAAATCTGCCTTGCAATTCAGAGGACATGGGTTCGATCCCTGGTCAAGGATCTGAGATCCCACATGCCTTAGGACAGCCTGTGTGCCAAAACTAACACCCAACACAACCAAATAAATAAATACTAAACACACATACACAAAAAACAGCTTGCCTAGTCACCTGTCTATTCTTTAAACTGATCCAGAAGTTTGAAAAATGGAATACCAGAACACTTAAAAATTTCCAAATAATCATAATTAATACTATTGAATTTCTTGTTTTGGATGCAAAAGTCAGATGTGAACTACCCAACATCTTTTATAAGCAGTAGAGCCATGTGGAAGGTTGCACGTTCACTTGTGAAAGCCTCCTGAGGCCTGACAAGAGCATGGACCAAATAAATAGATGCTTCGGAGCCTGGTGTGACTGCCTGCTGTGTTTTGGAGAACTTCATCACAGGAACAGTAAGAGGCCAGTGCAGATCCATAACTTTCCTAACTGATGGCACACGACTAACTAGTCCATGGTGACAGAGTCAGTCAGAGATGGGAGAAGGGTGCCAGTGACCCTTACGGGCATACATGGGGCCCTCCCTGGTGGTGCAGTGGATAGGAATCCACCTGCCAATGCAGGGGATATGGGTTCAATCCCTGGTCCGGGAAGACTGCACCTCTGCAGAGCAACTAAGTCTGTGCATCACAACTATTGATCTCTCGTGATGCAGCTACTGAAGCCCGTGCAACTAGAACCCATGCTGCTCAACGAGAGGCCACTGCAGTGAGAAGCGCGCGCACTGAAACTGGAGAGCAGCCCCCGCTTGCTGCAGCTAGAGAAAGCTCACGTGCACCAATGAAGACCCACCTCAACAGCAACAAAAATAATTAATAAAATCAAAAGAAAGGGCATAAAGGGATTCTAGAGTGCTGGACGTTGTCTGTATCTTGAGATGGGTGATGATTATATGGAGTATGAGCTAAATACTTAAGACCTGTGCATTTGACTGTAGGTAAATTATACTGCAAAGCCTTATTAGCTGAAAGAGAGAGGGAGAAGGGAGAAGCAGAGAGGGCCCAAGAAACTCTGTCCCAAAATTTGTTTAAAAACCTATGAGCAAAAGTACTTTCCATTGGGTTAGGATCTGGTAGCTAACATGGCTGCAGTTTGTGTTTTTAATTATAGTTTAAAAAATGGTTTTAAATATATGTTAAAAATGAAATCCAAGTGTATTTAAATACAAAATTTAAATCAAATGTAGCTAGAAAGTGAAATTCAAATCAAATTCAAATAACTAGTGACCTCACTGTTCTTTTTCCTCAGCCCAGCTTGGGAAGTGAAAGAATACTAGCCAAAGGCGAAGAGGCAGAAAGCAGGAATTTCCTGGTGGTCCAGTGGTTAGGACTCAGCACTTTCATAGCCAAGAGCCTGGGGTTCAATCCCTGGTTTGGGAACTAAGACCCCACGAGTCTCATGGAGTGAAAAAAAAAAAAAAAAAGAGTCAGAAAGCATCTCTCATCCTTTGATCATGAGAGTGAAAGTGTGTTTCATGCTTCTCATAGCTCATTAAATGCCAGGTGCAAAATGTCCTGTTGAGGAGGTGGTGTCCCCCCAGGAGATGGGTGTGGCCATCACATCAGTATGTTAACTCAGCATTCCAGGCTTCTGTCGGCTCCTACCCTTTCGTCTGTCAGAAATATTTCCTTGGAAGGATGAACACTCAAGTCTGGTCTTAGGGCCATGTGTCCCCCCTTGCCCGAAAAGAAAGTGGTTTTTAGCTATGAAGAAAACAAATTAGGTCTGCCTCAGTTTTTGTCTGTATGAACCTTCGGGTTCCAGCAGACCTGCTTCTCAGATGTACTGGATTTTCATCTTCCAGTTTCAGAAATCTGAACTAATTATTCCTTGGACGCAAATCTTTCAAAGCACTCCTCTCTGCCAGGTACTTGGGGTGTGAAGGACTACATTCTGCTTTGGAAAACTCTGTCCAGGTTGGGGTTCAAGACCAAGAGTGGTCAGAGCTGGAGGCCACAGGCTGGTAAGAGATTCACCAAGTCTTCCCCGAGAGGTTGCTTCTCAGTGTTTTGCCCTTTTTATAAGTAAGGTTTCACATGTATAATATCATGTAAGAAACGAATCGCCAGTCTAGGTTTGATGCAGGATACAGGATGCTTGGAGCTGGTGCACGGGATGACCCAGAGAAATGGTATGCAGAGGGAGGTGGGAGAGGGGTTCAGGACTGGGAACTCACGTACACCCGTGGCGGATTCATGTTGATGTATGGCAAAACCAATACAGCATTATAAAGTATAATAAAACTTAAAAAAATAAGTAAGGTTTCAGGCCCTCCCTCTGCCTGAGCCTTCATATCCCAAAAAGTATTTGCCTTTCTAGAAGCCTCTTCTTTCAGATCAGCCATGGGCTAATCTGATCTTGTACAGTCTGACAGGCTCTGCTCACCTTTTATTTCACTCTCACAGACCTGTGGGTGTCTTTGTGAACTGGCCTTGAAAAAGTTTTACAGACTCCACAGTCTAGATTTTCTCTGCCAATTCTCTGTTTGCTTGCTATGTTGCAAGAATGCGACCCAGCAGCCTCCACACCCCATGACTCAGCCTCCGTCTAATAAGCGGTGTGTTCCAGGCCTTCCTGGGCCAGCATCTCCTCTAATGAAGGCCAGGCGCTGCCCAGGCCGCCAGCGCCCTGCCTGAGCCGGGGTGGGAGTCAGAAACACTCCCCACAGGTGGGCAGAGGGAAAGGGATGGTGAATTCCAGTTTGTTCCACTCCCCATCACTGAAGCCACTCTTGGCCCTTCCCCAGCATAGCCTGGGAGGTGCAAATTAAGGGTCAGGAAGAACTTTCGTTGTGAGATCCATTTTGAAGGGGGCTGGCAGAGGGCTGTTTCTTTCTTTTCTTTTAAATCAATTCTTATTGCTTTGCAGTGTTATGTTAGTTTCTGCAGTACAGGAAATTGAATCAGTTATACATATACACATATCCCCTCTTTTTTAGATTTCCTTTCCATTTAGGTCACCACAGAGCACTGAGTAGATTTTCCTGTGCTATACAATAGGTTGTCATTAGTTATCTAGTACATAGTAGTGTGTGTGTAAATCCCAGTCTTCCAGTTTATCACAGCCCCCTTATCCCTTAGTACCCATAAGTGTGTTCTCTACATCTGTGCCTCTATTTCTGCTTTGCTGTTAAGTCATCTGTATCATTTTTCTGAATTCCATATATAAGTGATATCGTATGATATTTGTTTTTCTCTTTCTGGCTTACTTCACTCTCTGTGACAGTCTCTACGTCTATGGAGACTTCTCAAAAAACTGAAAAATAGACCCACCATACGACCCAGAAATCTCACACCTGGGCATATACCCAGAGAAAATGATAATTCGAAAAGATACATGTACCCCCATGTTCTTTGCAGCACTATTTACAATAGCCAAAACATGGAAGCAACCTAAATGTCCATTGGCAGAGGATGGATAGAGAAGATAGAGCACATATACATGATGGAATATTCAGTTCAGTCACTCAGTCATGTCCAACTCTTTGTGACCCCATGGACTGCAGCAGGCCAGGCCTCCCTGTCCATCACCAGCTCCTGGAGTTTACTTAAACTCATGTCCATTGAATCGGTGATGTCATCCAGCCATCTCATCCTCTGTCATCCCCCTCTCCTTCTGCCTTCAATCTTTCCCAGAATCAGAGTCTTTTCAAATGAGTCATCTCTTCACATCAGGTGGCCAAAGTATTAGCATTTCAGCTTCAACATCAGTCCTTCCAATGAACACCCAGGACTGATCTCCTTTAGGATGGACTGGTTGGATCTCCTTGCAGTTGAAGGGACTCTCAAGAGTCTTCTCCAACACTACAGTTCAAAAGCATCAATTTTTTGGTGCTCAGCTTTTTTTATAGTCCAACTCTCACATCCATACATGACTACTGGAAAAACCATAGCCTTGACTAGATGGACCTTTATTGGCAAAGTAATGTCTCTGCTTTTTCATATTTTGTCTATCCACCTAGAATTTGTGTAAAGAAGCCTATCTTATTTTCAGCTAATTTGTCTTTGATTGGTGGGGCATTAAATTTGTTGGGGGGCGGGGAAACATATGACTGTTAAGCTTTTGGGGGCAAACCAGAGAAAATCATATAATTAGCAGCTCAAAGATTCTCAGAATCTCTGTCCAGAAAAAGAAAGAGATGACAGAGAAAAAGAAACACTGTGCTCTAGAGCTGTGGCAGAAGGCCAGACAGGATAATGGCCACAGAAAAGAGATGAATGAATTCAGTTTAAACATATGCCTCTCTTTGGAAAGGAATCACTTAGGGAAAGCTTATTCATTAATTACTACTCCTACTAAATGGGAAAACTTTAACTGATTTTACCTTAAATTCTTTTAATTGTAAACTCTTTTTATCAGATTTTTAAAAATTCAGGCCTCCTTGCAAAAATGGAAACACATTTCTGTCTCTGAATGGACTGTAACAAAAGCAGAAGGCTTAAAAATAGTTTTATGAAAAGAGATGAAATCTGAGCACAGTTCATACATTTACCAATGATTTTTCTGTTTGCTGAGTGTTATCTATGAATCATCTGACACAAAACAGTTGGTAGGCTGCTGGAAGGACGTGATGGGCTCTGTCAGGAACTGCACCCTAGTTTGTGGTCAAGTCGGAGACAGAATTTCTGCAATATGAGTTTCAGCCAACTAATCCTACCCCACAGGGTGGCTACCCTTCCCCTCCTGAAGGCCCTGGAATGGCCTTACCTTGGGCTGGCTCTCGCCCCAGCAGGAAACAGATCTCCTGGCCCCTAGTGCCAGAGTGTTGCCTGGTTTCTGACCACACCCATAGATTTGTTTTCTTTCATTTGTTTTGGGGAGGATTTTTAAATGTAATTATTTAAAAAATTTCATTGAAGTATAATGTTGATTTACAATATTGAGTTAATTTCTTAAAAAAAAAAACTTAAAAAAAAATAATTTCTTTATTTTTGGCTGTGCTGGGTCTTCATTGCTGTGTGGGCTTTTCTCTAGTTGTGGAGCGTGAGGGCTACTCTCGTTGCAGTGTGCAGGCTTCTTTTTACAGTGACTCCTCTCGCTGCAGAGCACAGGCTCTAAGGCATGGGCTCAGTAGTTGTGGTGTACGGGGTTCGTTGCTCTGTGGCATATGGGATCTTCCTGGATCAGGGATTGAACCTCTGTCTACTGCATTGACAGGTGGATTCTTTACTGCTGAGCACCAGAGAAGCTCTGTTGTGTTAATTTCTGCTGTACAGCAAAGTGAATCTGTTATTATTGTTCGTTCGCCCAGTCGTATCCAATTCTTTGCGACCCCATGGACTACAGCATGGCAGGTCTCCCTGTCCTTCACCATCTCCGGGAGTTTGCCCAAGTTCATGTCCATTGAACAGTGATGCCATTCAACCATCTCATCCTCTGCTGCCCTCTTCTCCTTTTGCCTTCAGTCTTTCCCAGCATCAGGGTCTTTTCTAGTGAGCCGGCTCTTCACATCAAGTGGCCAAAGTATAGGAATGTCAGCTTCAGCATCAGTCCTTCCAGTGAATATTCAGGGTTGATTTCCTTTAAGGTTGACTGGTTGATCTCCTTGCAGTCCAAGGGACTCTCAAGAGCCTTCTCCAGCATCACAATTCAAAAGCATCAGTTCTTTGGTTCTCAGCCTTATTTATGGTTCAGCTCTCACATCTGTACATGACTACTGGAAAAATCATAGTTTTCACTCTGTGGACCTTTGTCAGCAAAGTGGTGTCTGCTTTTTAATACACTGTCTAGGTTTGTCATAGCCTTCCTTCCAAGGAGCAAGCATCTTTTAATTTCATGATGGCAGTCACCATCTGCAGTGATTTGGGAGCCTAAGAAAATAGTCTGTCACTGTTTCCATTGTTTCTCCATCTATTTCCCATGAAATGATGAAACCAGATGCCATAATCTTAGTTTTTTGAATGTTGAATTTTAAGCCAGCTTTTCACTCTCCTCCTTCACTCTCATCAAGAAGCTTTTTAGTTCCTTTTTGCTTTCTGCCATTAGAATGGTATCATCTGCATATCTGAGGTTATTGATGTTTCCCATGGCAGTCTTGATTCCAGCTTGTAACTCATCCAGCTTGGCATTTCTCATGATGTTCTCTGTATATCTCCAGTATTTTGGTCATCTGATGAGAACAGCTGACTTACTGGAAAAGTCCCTGATGCTGGGAAACTTTGAGAGCAGAAGGAGAAGAGGGTGTCAGAGGACGAGATGGCGGATGCCATTACTGACGCAATGGACATCAACTTGGGCATACTTCGGGAAATGATGAGGAACAGAGAGGACTGGAGTGCTACAGTCCATGGGGTCACAAAGAGTCAAAAACAATTGGGCAACTGAACAAAAACCACTCTGCATATAAGTTAAATTAACAGAGTGACAATATACACTCTTGTACTCCTTTCACAATTTTGAACCAGTCAGTTGTTCCATGTAAGGTTCTAACTGTTGCTTCTTGACCTGCCTACAGGTTTCTCTGGAGGCAGGTAAGCTGGTCTTGTATTCCCATCTCTTTAAGAATTTTCCACAGTTTGTTGTGATTCACACAATCAAAGGCTTTTGCCTAGTCAATGAAACAGAAGTAGTTGTTTTTCTGAAATTCCCTTGCTTTCTCTGTGATCCAGCAAATGTTGGCAATTTGATGTCTGGTTACTCTGCCTTTTCTAAACCCAGCTTGTGTATCTGGAAATTCTCGAGTACTGCTGAAGCCTAGCTTTAAGGATTTTGAGCATAACCTTACTAGCATGAGGAGTGAGCACAATTGTCCAATAGTTTGAATATTCTTTAGCACTGCCCTTCCCTTGGAATTGGAATGAAAACTGACCTTTTCCAGTCCTGCGGCCACTGCCAGGTTTTCCAAATTTGCTGACATATTGAGTGTAGCACTTTAACACCGTCAGCATGGTGTTATTTTAAATGGTATTTTGGTGTTTTAAATGGTATTCTAAATAGTTCAGCCGGAATTCCATCACTTCCACTAGCTTTGTTGGTAGTAATGCTTCCTAAGGCCCACTTGACTTCACACTCCAGGATGCCTCGCTCTAGATGAGTGACCACACCAACATGGTTATCTGAGTCATCAAGACCTTTTTTGTGGAGTTCTTCTGTGTATCCTTGCCACTTCTTAATCTCTTCTGCCTATGTTAAGTCTTTACCGTTTCTGTCCTTTATCCTTGCATGAAACGTTCCTTTGATATCTCCAGTTTTCTTGAAGAGATCCCTAGTCTTTCCCATTCTATGTTTTCTTATATTTCTTTGCATTGCTCATTTAAGAAGGCCTTCTTATCTCTCCTTGCTCTTCTCTGGAACTCTCATTCCGTTTGGTATATCTTTCCCTTTCTCCTTTGCTTTTTGCTTCTCTTCTTTCCTCAGCCATTTGTAAAGCCTTCTCAGACTACCACTTTGCCTTCTTGCATTTCTTTTTCTTTGGGATGATTTTGGTCACTGCCTCCTGTACAATGTTGCAAGCATTTGTCTATAGTTCTTCAGGTGCTATCAGATGTCATCCTTTGAGTCTATTCGTCACCTACACTGTATAATTGTAAAGGATTTGATGTAGATCATACTTGAATGGCCTAGTGGTTTGCCCTACTTTCTTCAGTTTAAGCCTGAATTTTGCTGTAAGGAGCTGATGGTCTGAGCCACAGTCAGTTCCAGGTCTTGTTTTTGCTGACTGCATAGAGCTTCTCCATCTTTGGCTGCAAATAATGTAATCAATCTGATTTCAGTATTGACCATTTGGTGATGTCTATTTGTAAGTCGTTATCTTGTATTGCTGGAAAAAGGTGTTCCCTATGACCAATGCCTTCTCTTGGCAAAACTCAGTTAGCCTTTGGCCTTCTTTGTTTTGTAATCCAATGCCAAACGTGCCCATTACTCCGGGTATCTCTAGACACTCTACTTTTGCATTCCAATCCACTATGATGAAAAGGACATCTTTTTTTGTGTTAGTTCTAGAAGGTTTGGTAGATCTTCATAGAATCAGTCAACTTCAGCTTCCTTGGCATCAATTGTTGGAGCATAGACTTGGATTACTGTGATGCTGAATGGTTTGCCTTGGAAATGAACTGAGATCAAGCTGTCATTTTTGAGGTTGCACCCAAGTACTGCATTTCTACTCCTTGGTTGATTATGAGGGCTACTCCATTTCTTCTATGGATTCTTTTCCACAGTAGTAGATATAATGGTAATCTGAATTAAATTTGCGCATTCCTGCCCATTTTAGTTCACTTATTCCTAAGATGTTGATGTTCACTCTTGCATTTCTTGCTTGACCATATCCAATTTACCTTGATTCGTGGACCTAACGTTCCAGGTTCCTATGCAGTATTGTTCTTTACAGCATCGGATTTTACTTACCACCAGAAACATCCATTGCTAAACATCATTTCCACTTTGGCTCAGCTGCTTCATTCTTTCTGGAGCTATTAGTAATTGTCCTCTGCTCTTCCCCAGTAGCATATTGGACACCTTCCAACCTGAGAGGCTTATCTTCTGGTGTCATATCTTTTTGCCTTTTTATACTATTCATGGGGTTCTCATGGCCACAATACTGGAATGGGTTGCCATGAGTCAGCTCTTCACATCAAGTGGCCAAAGTATTGGAACTTCAGCTTCGGCATTAGTCCTTCCATTGAATATTCAGGATTAATTTCCTTTAGGATTGACTGGTTTGATCACCTTGCAGTCTAAGGGACTCTAGGAGTTTTCTCCAACACCACAGTTCAAAAGCATCAATTCTTCAGCAATCAGCTTTCTTTATGGTCCAACTCTCACATGACTACTGAAAAAAAAATACAGACCTTTCTCAGCAAAATAATGTCTCTGCTTTTTTTTAAAAAATTATTTGTTTTAATTGAAGGCTAATTACTTTACAATATTGTAGTGGTTTTTGCCATACATTGACATGAATCAGCCCATGGGTGTACATGCATCCCCCATCCTGAACTCCCTCCTACCTCCCTCCCCACTATCTAGGTTGGTCAAAGCTTTTTTCCAAGGAGCAAGCGTCTTTTGATTTCATGGCTGCAGTCACTATCTGCAGTGATTTTGGAGCCCAAGAAAATAAAGTATTCCACTATTTCCATTGTTTCCCCATCTATTCATCATAAGTGATGGGATCGGATGCCATGATCTTAGTTTTCTGAATGTTGCATTTTAAGCCAGCTTTTTCACTCTCCTCTTTCTCTTTCATCAAAAAGCTTTTTAGTTCCTCTTCGCTTTCTGCCATAAGAGGTATGTCATCTGCATATCTGAGGTTACTGATATTTCTCATGGCAATCTGATTCCAGCTTGTGCTTCATCCAGTCTGGCATTTCACATGATGTACTCTGCATATAAGTTAAATAAGCAGGGTGACAATATACAGCCTTGACATACTCCTTTCGCCATTTGGAACCAGTCTGTTGTTCCATGTCTGGTTCTAACTGTTTCTTCTTGAACTGCAAACAGATTTCTCAGGAGACAGATAAAGTGGTCTGGTATTCTCATCTCTTTAAGAATTTTTCATAATTTGTTGTAATCTACAGAGTCAGAGGCTTTAGCAAAGTCAGTGAAGCAGAGTAGATGTTTTTCTGGAATTCTCCTGCTTTTTCTATGATCCAACAGATGTTGGCAATTTGATCTCTGGTTCCTCTGCTTTTTTCTAAATCCAGTTTGAACATCTGGAAGTTCTAGGTTCACATACTGCTGAAGCCTGGCTTGGAGAATTTTCAGCATTACTTTGCTAACATGTGAAATGAGTGCAATTGTGCTGTAGTTTGAACATTCTTTGGCATTGCCCTTCTTTGGGACTAGAATGAAAATGGACATTTTCCAGTCCTGTGGTCACTGCTTAGCTTTCCAAATTTGTTGGCATCTTCAGTACAGCACTTTAACAGCATCAGTTTTTATGATTTGAAATAGCTTATCTGGAATTTCATCACCTCCACTAGCTGCTGGATCATATGACAATTCTATTTTTAGTTTTTTGAGGAACTGCCATAGTGTTTTCCATAATGGCTGTACCAATTTTCATTCTCACCAGTGGTGTAAAAAGGTTCTTTTTTCTCTACATCCTCTTCAGCATTGATTATTTGCAGACTTTTTAATGATGGCCATTCTGACCAGTGTGAGGTGGTACCTCATCATAGTTTTGATTTGCATTTCTCTAATAATTAGCAATGATGAGCGTCTTTTCCTGTGCTTGTTGGCCATCTGTATGTCTTCTTTGGAGAAATTTCTATTTAAGTCTTCTGCCCATTTTTTGATTGGGTTGTTTTTTGTTGTTGTTATTGAATTGTATGAGCTGTTTTTATATTTTGGAATTAGACCCTTATCAGTAACATAATTTGCAAATAGTTTCTCCCATTCCATAGGTTGTCATTCATTTTGTCTGTGGTTTCTTTTGATATGGAAAAATTTATAAGCTTAATTAGATCCCATTTGTTTATTTTTTGCTTTTATTTCTATTGCCTTGGGAGACTGATCTAAGAAAACATTGGTATGATTTATGTCAGAGAGTGTTTTGCCTGTGTTCTCTTCTAGGCATTTTATGGTGTCTTGTATTTAAGTCTTCAAGCCATTTTGAATTTATTTTTGTATATGGCATGAGGTTGTGTTCTAGCTTCATTGATTTACATGCACCTGTCCAAATTTCCCAGCACCACTTGCTGAAGAGGATATTTTTGTTTTGATAAAATTTCAGTTTTACAGAAAAATTGCAAGAAGAGTACAAGGAGCTACAATCTTTGATCCATTTGTTTGCATTTTTGTCTTATTTACATTCTGGTTCATGTTCTTGCTCTCTCTCCCCTCATTTAAAAAGCAAGTTGGAGACGTGGTGTCCCTTTACTCCTAAATACTGCAGTGTGCATTTTCCAGCAAGACATTCTCCTACTGAGCACAGTTCAGTGAACACAATCAGAAAATTAAACACTAACAGCAGTACTACTAACGGAGAAGAAATGGCAACCCACTCCACTGTTCTTGCCTGGAGAATCACGTGGCCAGGGAAGCCTAATGGGCTGCTGTCCATGGAGTTGCACAGAGTCAGACAGGACTGAAGCGATTTAGCAGCAGCAGCAGCCCTACTATTTCATCAGTTGTTCCCAAAATATCCTTACCTTTTTTTCCCCCTTGAGTCCAGGATTATATCCAAGATAATGTACAAAATTTAGTTGTAAATTTAGTTGTAATCTATTTATTTTCCTTTATTCTGGAACATTACTTCAGCTTTTCCTTTTGTGTCTTGACCTTAATATTTTAAAAGAGTATGAGCCAGTTATTTTGTAAAACATCTTTCAGTCTGGGTTTGTTTCATATTTCCTCATGATTAGATTCAAGTTAACATTTTTGACAGGAATATCACAGAATTAGTGGTGTGTCCTCCTCCCAGTATTCCAATTGCAGATACATGATATTAATATTGGTTTATACCAATATAGCAATGTTATGGTTCAATGGCCTGAAGTGATTTCTGCTACTGTGAAGTTATTTTCTTCCTTTGTAATTGGTAAGTAATTGAGGAGCATACTTTGCAACTCTGTAAACTATTCTGTCTTTTTGTCAAACTTTTACCTACCAGTTTTCTACCTCAATGAGGGCCCCATTAAGCAGGCTTCTGAGTCCTTTCAACATGATTCTTTGAGTATTTCTTTGGGGCTTCCCAGGTGGCTCAGTGGTCAAGAATCTGTCTGCCAATACAGGAAACACAGGAGATGCAGGTGTGATCCCTGGGTCGGGAAGCTCCCCTGGAGGAGGGAATGGCCATCCACCCCAGTATTCTTGCCTGGAGAATCCCATGGACAGAGGAGCCTGCCACACTGCAGTCCATGGGGTCACAAAGAGTTGGACAGGACTGAACAATCACGCTTGTTGGCTGCCTTACCTTTGTCATTTTGGGTTCTGCTATACTGAAGTAGTTTCCCTTTACCTCCATTTATTTATTTGTTCATTTACTTATTATTCTATTTGTTTGTTTGGCTGGTCTTAGTTGCTGCACGTGGGATCTTTGTCATGTCACTTGAGATCTTTCATTGAGGGACTGGACTGTCTAGTTGTGGCGCCTGGACTTGTTTGCTCCATGCTCCAAGGCATATGTGATTAGTTCTCTGATCAGGGATCAGACACACATTCCCTGCATTGCAGGGTGGCTTCTTAACCACTGGACCACCAGGGAAATCCCCATTTATTTATTTATCAAACCTGTGTCCCCTGCATTGAAAGGCATGTTCTTAACCACTGGACTACCAGGGAAGTCCCTTAATATTATTTATTCTAATGTGAGATGATAGCAGATTGGGCCAATGGGAGCCCCATTCTGAGTGCTTTCAACATGATTGTTTGAGTATTTCTTTACTTTTTGGCTCGTTCTAGCCTCATCCTTTACTTTTCCTGTCCTCAACCCTGGAGTAAGTCACTTCCCAAGGATTCCTAGTTCCTTCATTGGGGAATGGTATTTAGAAACCAAGATCTGGGGGTTAAATTACTTGTTCCTACTGTATCATTTCTTTTAGTCCCTTTTAGCAGACAGAAATAGATTTTATTACCTATATATAAATACAGAAATAGAGGCATAGATATATATTAGAAATATGGTAGGTGTGTATATATATATATATAAACACAGAGAGAGATATTAGACATAGATATATAGTTATACTGATAACCCCAATTCCAGTGCAAAAAAATGCCTTTTCTTTCTTTTTTTTTTTTTTTTTTAACTCCTTTTCTTTATATGTAATTTCTTTCCCCAACAGCTGGAAGTCTGTCTCCCATTTACATCATGCCCAAGAATATACAGATTGTGGTTTTAGAATTGCTAATTCCTCATGCATTGGAGAAGGAAATGGCAACCCACTCCAGTTTCTTGCCTGGAGAATCCCAGGGACGGGGGAGCCTGGTGGGCTGCTGTCTATGGTGTCGCATAGAGTTGGACACGACTGAAGCAACTTAGCAGCAGTAGCAGCAGCACTGCTAGAAGTCAACCTAATTAGGGTTTGATTTGTTTACAATTTTTTAGGTAAAAGTTACATACACTGAAATGAACCAACCCTAAGTATGCAGTTCAACAGCTTTTGACAAATAGGTACGCCCATGGAACCCACACTTCTTTTAATAATGGTACATTCACCTCTGTATGGTCTCAGAAAGTTCCATCGAGTTTCTTCTCGGTTAGTCCTCCCACCACCTGAGGCAGCCAGCGCTCCTGTGTTTTGCTTAGTCTGAAGGCACTAGCTTTTTGGTTTTGAGCCCCTGCCTTCATCCTGTGCTCTTCTTCCCCCATGACTCTCATGCCACCTCAGTGCCTGGACTGAGAGGTTCTCATATCTGCTCTTCCTTAGCAATCCCAGATTTGATTTCCAATTCCTCCTCTAGTCTTTTTCAATTTTTGGTGCCAATGAATCTGCTGCTTCTGTGGAGTAGATGCTGATTCAGTTCCTGCACTAATTTATATTTCTCATTCCTTCTGGATTTTTGACCTTGTTCCAAGGGATGTCTGGCCTGGAATGTGTTTCCAGGACAGTACAATTTATGAATGATAGTTTCAGTAAAAGGCTCCACACCTCACACTTGGCAATATCTCCCTGTCTGATCCTGCTCGATGCCTGGATTCTGAGGCATACCTATTCCTCTGTTCCTAAATCTTGCTTCCTTATTCCAGCTGGGTGACAGTCACAGTTCTCCCTTCACAGTGACAGCCAGAGCCAACAGCTGGTGAGGATTTTCTCACAAGGCTACCTTGTGAGCATGACTGTGATAGACAGAAACCGTGTATCTTGTGGGTGTTTAGTAAATGTGAAACCACTCAGCCCATCACTAAGACATGGCAACTGGCCAGAATCAGGGGCACAGTCAGAGAAGGTGGGTAGACCCTGTGCACTCTGTAAATGGTAATGAATAACTTCCTTTCAGTAGTACTCAGCCGAGCCAGACCTATAGTGTGTAGGGTGGAAACTAAGGTGAGGCCTCAGAACCAGAAAGTCACACTCGTATTAATATTAAGGAAACAGTGAGGCTATAATAGCTCATTTTCCAGGCTCCCTAATGAAAAGAGTTAGTGTGATACAATCATAAGGGCTTCTGAAAAGGCTCCTTCACATGAAGGTACACAGCTCCACCCTTCACGTTGGCCCTTGATTATATTAGCAGTTTAATAAGCAGTTGCTTGTTTGGATTTTTGTGTGCTTGGATTTCCCCGAGCAGGGCTTCTTGAGGGAGATGACAGTGTGGTGCATTTTTCTGTTTTCCTCTTGCCTCAGCACCAGCTCCTGGTCAGGTGACAGGACGTGTTCAGTAGATACTTCTGTATTGAACCGAGTCTTCTTAGTGTTTTGTTGAAAGTTTTAGTATCATTTTAGGTTTGAAGGATTTGTTAACAAAAGAAACCACTTGTTACACACACAATAAGCATTTCAATATTTAACAGGGGCTTATTTGACTTAATTTCAATATACAGTCATTAAAATAAATAGAAACAATAGAGAGAGGTAATAGTGTGTACATCACCAAATTGGGCTGAAACATACATTCAGACTTTAGTAGCACTGAGTAATAGCAGTCTGGAATCCCGGTTGGGAAAGGGTGGGTCCCAGGCAATGTGTGTCTACCCCATGGGTGAAACTACAGATTGCTGCTTTGGGGGCTGCCATTCATAATCTCAGGTTGCATACTGATATTGTCATCAGTTTGTGTGCAAAAATGCAGCTCTGGTTTAACTGTTACAATGCTGTTTACTTAACCTTGTGAGTTATAAGACTTCTTAGACCCCAGGGGGGCTGGTCAGGCCTCCAGGGGCTTAAGGATTCCGAGACCTACTCCCTTTCTAATCTAAAGTGTCACCTGACTTATTGATAATGATGGGTGTGCTTGCAGACAGGCCTGTAGTCCAGGCAAGGTCCAGGCAAAGTCAGAAGTCTGTCAGAGGCCTGCTCTTCTACTTCAAGAAACCTGAACAAGACTACCTCCATTTTAATTTCCCTAACTCGACTTAGTCACCTTAGTGAGGCCTTCTTTCCAGTGTATCCCAGTTCCCAGTGTAGTACCAAGCGCAGAATAGGCATTCAGATTGGCCGAATCAATCATGAGCTAATTCCATTAAAGTTGTTACTGAATCAAAGTATCATTCCTTTTAGGAGTCTGCATTTTTTGGAGAGGACAACAATGAAGGGGCAAATGCTTAATAACTCAAGTGGAAGTAATCTCATAGTGGAATTACAGGCAACAAAGAGTCTGGATAGCATAAAGGGGTCATTATATTCTGCTGATGGACCCCTTTTGCTGCTTATCTTTCTTGAGTTTTCTCTCCTAGTCAATTTTTATTTGATTCTTTTGGCCCATGAGCAAATTGGCTGTTGCAGCTTCTTCTAAGGGGCCCTGTAGACACCAGAATCTCCTAGTGGTAAAACTTCTCAAGCTTTCTGCTTTGATCCCTGTGACACCAACAGGCAGGCAGCCAGTGGCACTGTAGGGCTATGTCCCCTTCTCGTCAGGTGACATACATTCTGGGACTTGGTTCCAACTCTTTTGCTTAGGTGCCTAGCTTTGTAGAATCTACATCTGCTGTGCCCACCAGTGCTGACCTGACCTCATTCAAGCTCATGTGTCTTACTGAGATGATCTTAATTCTCTGCTTCCTAATGAGTCTACCTGTGGCTGGTTCTGATAAAATGGAAAGTGATTTGGCCCTCATCTCAAATTTATGGTTAGCCTCCTACTGGGGCCACTACACAACCCTCTAGTCATTATATGCAGGACAAGGCCAGGGAAACGTAGGCCATTCAGAACCCCATGTAGAACTCTAACCAGATGAGCTGGACTGGGCTACAACTGAAGTGGGCAGTTTCATTTTGATCCAAAGTCAATGGTTCTCTGTCAGCCTTGGCTTCAAGTAGAGTCATCTGGGAAAACAAAAAAATTCTCATGTCCAGACCCCATTTCCTGAGCTTCTGATTTAGTTAGATTGGGATATAGCTCAGTTGGTAAAGAATCCCCCTGTAATGCTGGAGACCCCGGGTTGATTCCTGGGTCAGGAAGATCCTCTGGAGAAGGGATTGGCTACCCACTACTGGCTACCCGATATTCTTGGACTGCCCTTGTGACTCAGCTGGTAAAGAATCCGCTTGCAATGTGGGAGACCTGGGTTTGATCCCTGGATTGGGAAGATCCCCTGGAGAAGGGAAAGGCTACCCACTCCAGTATTCTAGCCTAGGGAATTCCATGGACATTATAGGCCATGGGGTCACAAACAGTCTGACATGACTGAGTGACTTTCATTCACTCACTCAAAGGCCTGAACTTGTTTATTCTTTCTTATGATGAGCTTTTATATAAGTGCTAAAGTACTTTTGTACCAAAAAAAAAGCTACGAGGCCATCACTAGTACATTTGAATTTATTATTACAAATTTTTGTTATAAATTTTGATTGTTGTGCAGTGTTCCATGGAGCACACATGTTTACCAATCACCTGCCATTGTTGACCATTTAGTTTGTTTCCAAGTTTTAACTATTATAAAAAGGAAACTAATGAAAGCAATCTTCCTATGCATTTTCCTATTTGAGGCATTTTGTATTTCATTAGAAGAAATTCCCAGAGGTTTTATTACTGGATAAAATAGTATGAAAATATTTTAGACTCTTGATATTGCCCAATTGCTCTTTGAAAGGCTCTTAACCAATTTGCACTCATTCCAGAATGGATGAAAATTTCCAGTTTACCCAGCATGGGCCACTTGCTAATGTAACAAAGCATTTATTCTTTATTTCAATGTGTGTGTCTATATTTGAGGCTTATATTTTAAGAAAACCTCCCCAAGAGAACAGCAGTAGTCTTGACTAAAAGTTGGCCAAGCACTGAGTCCCTTTTCTTTGGCCCCTGGAGAGCTTGTGCTCTGATGGCAAAGGCCCAGGAAAAGAACCCCAAGGAAATATGCACTAAAGAAAAGAAGCCTCTCTGCTAAGGCTTCAGGCCAAATGGGCACCTCCTAGGGGGAGGCCCTTCTCCTCCAGCTGCCTTGGGTTGGAAGTGACCCAAAGAACCAAAAGCACATGACCCCAAAGAGAAAAAACAGGAGAAAAATCTGTTATGCATATCCAGGAGCTGCGAGTCTCTGCCAAAATTCTGGGTGAATCTACTCCCCAGTCCTTGATCCTGACTCATAGAAGCCTCTGGCTGTGCTGACCACGCCCAGCAGTTGTGCCTCCTTCATACCCCACCCCTATAGACTTGGCTTTTTTTATTTTTATTTTTTATTTTTTTGGATTTTTTTATTTTTATTTTTTTATTTTATTTTTTTACTTTACAATACTGTATTGGTTTTGCCATACATTGACATGAGTTTTTTTTTTAATTGATGCTATGTATTCATTTTTTATTTGGCTGCATGGGATCTTAGTTGCAACATGCGGAATCTTCGTTGTCATGCAAGATCTTTCTCTTCGGGGCACAGACTCTCTAGATGTGGCACACAGGCTTAGTGCTCTGTGGCATGTAAGATCTTAGTTTTCTGACCAGGGATCCAACCCATGAGCCCTGTATTACAAGGCAGATTCTTCACCACTGGACTTCCAAGGAAGTCCCCGCCCTGGCTTTCTAGATTATTATTATTTTTTTTTAATCACTAAAGAGCTACTGGTACAGCATAAATAATAAAAACAGAAATGCCAAATTTGGAACGCTCCCCCTCACCTACTTCAATTCCCTTTCCTAGATGTAACCTGGTGAGTGTGCATTCTTCTAGATCATTTAGCAGTACTGGCATGTGGGAGACTGTGGGGGTGAGCATACAGGATTTTTAAAATATACAAATGGAATCATGCTTTATGTAGTTGTCTCCAGCTTGCCTTTATCATTTAACATTAAAGTGTAGACCATTTTCTGTGTTATTTAACGTAGAGCTGCCTCGTTATTCTCATGGCTGCATGATAACCCACTGTATGTAATGATAGCATCATTTAACACATTGTGCCATTGGAGGCTTTGCTTGCTTCTCATTTTTCTCTGTGATGGCAATGCTGCAGTGAATTCCTTTGGGTCCATGTTGTTGTGCCATCTACTGACTTTGAGTGTTGCCACTGCCAGAAAACTCCTGGCTCCAACTATTCATACCCCAGGGTATCTCTGCTCCTCCGGGACTCATTTAGACGCTGGAGGAGCACCACCAGGTTCAGTCCTGACGTCTGCTCTTGCCCTATTGCTTTGCTGTTGTAGTCGCAGTACACCTTATGGCCCAACTTCCAGAGTCCTGACAACCCCACCACATCAAAGTGAAAGTGTTGGTCATTCAGTTGTGTCCAACTCTTTGAGACCCCATGAACTGTAGCCCACCAGGCTCCTCTGTTCATGGAAGTCAGCAGATAAGAATACTGGAGTGGGTTGCCATTCCCTTCTCCAGGGGATCTTCCCGACCCGGGGACTGAACCTGGGTCTGCCGCATTGCAGGTGGATTCTTTACCATCTGAGCCACTAGGGAAGCCCACCCCATCATGGAAAGGTGCAAAAGTACAGCTAGTGTCCCTATGACCATTGGGAGGGAAAAAGAAGGCCAGCTACTCCAAATTCAGTCAAACTGGAGGAGGTATCAAAGTGGTTTTTAAGATTTCCATTCTTACATCCCGAGATGGAGTGAGAGTTCGAAACAGCAGTAATCACTGACATAGGAGACAGAAGCAGCTGAAGTGGTGTGAGAAACTCTCCAAAGCAGCAGAGGGAGCCAGGGTGTGTGTGTGTGTGTGTGTGTGTGTGCGTGTGTGCCAGGGTGTGTGTGGGTGTGTGCCGGGGTGTGTGTGTGTGTGCCAGGTGTGTGTGTGTGTGTGTGTGCCAGGGTGTGTGGGTGTGGGTGTGTGGGTGTGTGGTGTGTGTGTGGGTGTGGGTGTGTGTGGGTGTGTGGGTGTGTGAATGTGCCAGGGTGTGTGTGGGTGTGGGTGTGTGTGTGTGTGGGTGTGTGGGTGTGTGGGTGTTTGTGGGTGTGTGTGTGTGGTGTGTGTGTGTGTGTGTGTGTGGCCCTAGACCAAATGTCCTTGGCCCATGGATGAAGATAGCCAATCCTTGATCTAACATGTTGTTGTACTTTTGTCCTTTTAAGATTTTCAAGCCCCCTCATCCTGTTAGAAGCAATAAAGGCTGATGAGAAGCAGGCTGTACTCTGGGCAACAGGAAATCTGGTTCCATTTATGAGTTCATCAGGCCCTGCCATGGAATTTTGAACAGCTCAGTTTGCTGTGTTTTGTGTTTTGAGACTTTCTTGTCTAGAGGTGCCATCTGCATCTTTGGGGTGCAGGGATTAGATTTCTTGTTCTGTTTTCCCTGCAAGGTAGTGCTAGTGTTAAAAGCGAGACAGGCAGGGAAGCTTTGCCATTTGGAGATGTTCGCTGGGTTTGACTTACCTCCTTGCATGTCTCCTTTTTTGGTTTCTGGACACCCAGAATGAACATATGTTTGTAGCAGTGGAGGCTGGGGGTGAACTTCCTGTGTGGCAGCCCTCCTGAAATGTATTTTTGCACGCACAAACGCAAAGGCAGATTTGACCTGCTCTCTCAACCCTTCAAGAACTCTCTGGGGAATGGTGATGTGGTCACTGTTGGAGTCGAGCAACAAACAAGTCTGCTTTCATCAGGGATGAGCCACATTTGAGCAGTAGTAAAGTTGCTCACGGAAAAGTTAACTTTTTATATACAGCTTGGTGAATCTGTGCAAACTGACACACCTGTCCCACTCAGATGACTACTACCTAGGCCCAGAAGTAGAACAATACAGGCACCCCAGTAGACCCCTGTGTCCCCGTCCCAATTACTAGTAGTGGTATAACCGCTAATGTGTCCGACTCTTTGCAATCCCATGGACTGTAGCCCCCCAGGCTCCTCTGTTCATGGAATCAAACCCAGGTCTTCTGCATTGCAGGAAGATTCTTTACCATCTGAGCTAACAGGGAAGCCCCAACCTTTCAATATTTTGTATTAATTTTGCTGTTTTGAACTTTATATAATTTGTGAAATTTTTTAACATTTTGCATAAATCTTGTTCATTTATTCTCATTACCACGTGGAATTCACGATAGAAATATCCCACAGTCTACTTATCCATTCTGTGTTGGTTGGACTTGGGGTTGGTTTCCCTTTGAGGCCAGTTCATGTTATTCTGCTATGAACAGTATTGCATATACTTTTGGTGCCTGTGTGCATGCGTTTCTGCTGTATACATTCCTCCAAGTGGAATCACTGGGTCATGGGGTTTGCATACATTCAGCTTTTAATAGACCTTGGAAACAGCAGTGCTGAGGGTTAGGAATGTATTTTTGATAGGGAACAGAGCACAGGGCTATCGGGCCCCCAGCATCTAGTCCCCTCCCAGGCTTAAATTATAGGGAGCCAGAGCAAATCATTCACCCTCTGTGTTTCCTCAGCTGTAAAGTGGAAATAATCAGTACCTGCTCTGTTCCTTGCTGTGGGTGGGAAAGCCCTCTCTGCAAAATCTCAAGTTGCATGAATGGAAGCTGTCATTAACATGGAAGCAGGGGAAGGAGGCTTTTAATTATTAACGAGAACTAAGAACAACTATACTTATGTGAATTTCCATTTCCAATTAAAAATCCAGAGATTAGATTAACTGCTCTGCTAGGCCAAGTGGTTTTGCCAGAGGGGCCTGTAGTATTATTCTCTCAAACCCAAACAGAGAGTAACCTCCCAGGCCTGCTTCCTCTGTGTCTTACCAGAAGATTCCTTACCTGCTTGGAGGTCACTCGGTCGTGTCCAACTCTTTGCGACCCAGTGGACTGTAGCCCACCAGGCTCCTCTGTTCATTGAATTCTCCAGGCAAGAATGCTGGGTGGGTTGCCAGTTCCTTCTCCAGGGGGTCTTCCCCACCAGGGGATCAAATCGAATCTGGGTCTCCTGCAGTGCAGGTGGATTCTTTACCAACTAAGTCATGGGGTCTTCCCGGTTCTTCCTCTCAGTCCCCACATGCCTCAACTTCCTCCCTTTCTCTGCATCAGCCTGGATTTTCTTGATCTGAAAAAACCGTTTAGTGTGGCTCTGCCTAACTGCACCAGGGAAGCCAAAGACTTGTGCATTCTGCGTCCTCTTGCATTCTTGAACCTCAGATTTCAGTGATGACAGGGAGGTGCTTTGGTCTCACAGTGAAACTAAAAGTTTACAGGCATTTATTCTATCAAGGTTGTGCTATGCTAACTCAGGGGCTGTGAAAAATAATAATTAACTGAAAGTCATGTCAAAACCTCTTCCATCCTATTGGTTCCCAAGCAGATAGTCACACAAGTAGGTGGCAGTGCCCTCTTCTGGCCAAAGCTAGACTTGCGTGGCTGTGGCTAAGGGGAGCCACTTGTGACTGGGGTGCGGGGGCTGCTCGTCCACCTGGGAGCAGGCACATCTCAGGGTTAGTCTTGTGATAGTGGATCACGTTTGGGAATCCACCCACCCTTTCCTCTTTAAAAAGGAAAGATCACAACTATGATAGTTAATTTATGTGTGGTTAACATTTAAATCAGTACTTTTCTACCTTCAAAATGCGGGTGGGCCTTTATCCTTAAGAGCAAATACTGAGGTTTCCCAAGAAATTCTGCTTCATGGCCGCAACAAAGAAACTCTGTGTTTCTAGTCTACAGATTTTAAATTCAATACTACAACATCAAAACTTTTCCCTGAATTTTCAGCCTGCCCTACAAATTCCAGATCTTGTCAAAGCCCGCAGTCATGTGAGCCAAATCCTTAAAATAAAACTATGTGTGTGTGTGTGTGTGTGTGTACAGTTGACCCTTGAATAATATGGAGTTTGAAGAGGGAAAGTGTTAGTTGCTCAGTCGTGTCTGATTCTTTGCAACCTCATGCCTGTACCCTCCAGGCTCCTCCATCCATGGAATTCTCCAAGCAAAAGTACTGGAGTGGATTGCCATTTTCTTCCCAGGTCTCCTACACTGCAGTCAGATTGTTTACTGCCTGAGCCACCAGGGAAGATGAAACCATTATTATGTCACAAAAGTAAGTTCAGTAAATCTTGGTAATTATTTGAAACAGCAAAATTATTCTTTTAAGTCTTAACATGAGGCTTCCATAAAATTTAATCTTCATCATACAACTTATCATCAATTAACAGTTGTTTGCCTCCTGACAATTTAGAAAAACTTTCACAAGAGTATTTAATTGGTCAAAATCTGTTATTTTTTTTTTAATAGTGAAAACTTTTATACTTGGAATTAGCCGGCTGGACTCAGTTTAGACGATCCCAATTTTGCAGGCAACATCCAAAGCACCATAGGAGCTAGTCAAACACATGCCTTCTTCTGTCCATCAGGCCTGACCAAGGTGTTGACCTCAGCCACATCAGTGTCGTAGAGCTTCTTCACATCCTGTTTCATGCGGTGCTTGCTGGCCTTGACATCCACAGGGAACACCAGTCAGCTGCTGTCTTCTGTTTCCTTCGCAGCTCATTTGGTGGTGAGGGGGAACTTGATGATAACATAGTGGTCAAGCTTGTTTCTCCTAGGGGCGCTCTTCCAAGGATATTTGGGCTGTCTCCTGAGCTGCAGTGTTTTGGTCCTTAGGAAGCTGGGTTATGTCCAGATCTTTTCTTGTGTTGGCTGTGTGCGCCTTTCAACACTGCGTTCTTAGCCTTCGAAGCCTTTGCTTTGGCTTCAGCTTTGGAGCAGTAGGGGCTTGCTTCCTTGCCCTTAGCGCCATCTTTGAGCAGTCAAGATCTGTTTCGTTTTTTTTTTTTTAATTGGAGGATAATTGCTTTACAATATTGTGTTGATTTCTGACATACATCAACATGAATCAGCCATAGGTAGACATATGTCCCTTACCTCTTGAACCTCTCTCCACCTCCTACCCCTCTAGGTTGTCACAGAGTGCTGAGTTTGAGCTCACTGCATCATACAGCAAATTCCCGCCGGCTACTCTCTCAATTCATCCCACCCTCTACTTCACCCACTGTCTCCACAAGTCTGTTCTCTATGTCTGCATCTCTATTCAGTTCAGTTCCGTTCAGTCGCTCAGTTGTGTCTGACTCTTTGCAACCCCAGGGACTGCAGCATGCCAGGCTTCCCTGTCCATCACCAACTCCCAGAGCTTGCTCAAACTCATGTCCGTCAGGAGTTGGTGATGCCATCCAACCATCTCATCCTCTGTTGTCCCCTTCTCCTCCTGCCTTCCATCTTTCTCAGCATCAGGGTCTTTTCCAATGAGTCAGTTCTGCACATCCGGTGGCCAAAGTATTGGAGTTTCAGCTTCAGCATCAGTCCTTCCAATGAATATTCAGGACTGATTTCCTTTAGGATTGACTGGTTTGATCTCCTTGCAGTACAAAAGACTCTCAAGAGTCTTCACCAATACCACAGTTCAAAAGCATCCAGTTCCTCTGTGCTCAGCTTTCTTTATAGTCCGACTCTCACATCCATACACGACTACTGGAGAAACCATAGCTTTGACTAGACGGACCTTTGTTGGCAAAGTCATGTCTCGGCTTTTTAATATGCTGTCTAAGTTGGTCATAGCTTTTCTTCCAAGGAGCAAGCGTCTTTTAATTTCATGGCTGCAGTCACCATCTGCAGCATTTCTATTGCTGCCCTGCAAGAGGTTCATCAGTACCATTTTTATAATTCCATATATATTCACTAATGTATGATATTTGTTTTTTCTCTTTCTGATTTACTTCACTCTGTATAACAATTTGTAGTTCATCCACCTCATTAAAACTGACTCAAATGTATTCCTTTTTATGGCTGAGTAATGTTCCATATATATGTACACAGCCTCTTTATCTATTCATCTGTCGATGGACATCTAGGTTGCCTCCATGTCCTAACTATTGTAAATAGTGCTGCCATGAACATTGAGGTACAAGTGTCTTTTACAATTATGGTTTTCTCAGGGTTTATGCCCAGTTAGTGGGATTGCTAAGTCATATGGTAGTTTTAATTCTAGTTTTTAAGGAATCCCCATACTGTTCTCCATAGTGGCTGTATCAGTTTACATTCCCACAACAGTGCAAGAGGATTCCCTTTTCTCCACACCCTCTCCAGAATTTGTAGATTTTTTGATGATGGCCATTCTGACTGATAAGACCTGTCTTTAAAGTTAGCCCAATGGTTATATTTAGGTGGAGGGATTTTGATTTATATATATATATATATATATATATATATGTGTGTGTTTCCTTCAGTGATTCATCAGAAGGACCCATGAGACCTAGTAGCAGGTTATACTCACTGAGATTTATGATAGCAAAGGTTTAGAGCAAAAGCAGCAGGAGGAAGATATGCATTAATGGGATCCAGAAAGTCAACCCAGGCTTCCAAGGTCCTTCCTTGTCTGAGGTCACACAGGAGTACTCTTTCACCGTTGACTATGGACTCATCTGTGAACTGTCTTTGCCCCTAGAAGCCTTGTGAGTCTCAGAGTCCAAAGTTTTATGGGGAGCTGGTCACATAGGTATATCCTGTTATGCAACCAACCATGACAAGGCAAACTCAGGACCCTAACAATGAGACCAGGTGCAGACTGTCGATTTTTATGTTTGTGCAAAGCAACCTGACAAGCAGGTAATGATATGGTCCATTGCTCCAGGTGTATATAACACACCCATCAATCACTAACAGAAAGAACACTCTAAGGCCACATCCCACTGGTTGGGTAAGGGTTAATCACGGGTCCCTTGAATACAGGTAGTGAGTAGGCAACCAGATCTGCTGAGTTAACTCTTTCCTCACAGTCTATATTTCCTTAAATGTCTATGATTAACCTCTATTATTTAATCAGAAAAGTAACTATTATATAAAGGCATCCGTAGTTAATGATTTTCCTTTTTAGTCATTTAATGATGCTGCTTTGTGATCTCAGTACGTTTCCCTGTAGTCAGCAGAGCTGCTGAGAGAAGTAAAGTCACCCTGTTAGACACTTCCTGGATGGCCAGCAGAGCCTTCATACTCTGGGAAAACCATAACAGGCTGGGACAGAGCACGGGAGACCTAGAGGGAACCACAGCAATACCTAGTTCAACTTCCCCAACTTAGAGATGAGGCAGTGGGAATACCAAGCAGTGAAAGAATTTGCCCAAGGTTCTAATTTAGGTCTTTCAAGTAAAAACCTATCTTCATATTCCTGAAATGGGAAAAGGCAATGTTTGATCAGTTGCTTCTGATTAACTTGGGTGGAACTGAAGGAGCCCTGCCTGAACCAAGTGTGTATGGTCCAACCTCCTTTGGTCTACAGAGAGGCTTCCCATCCCTTCCCACCATCCCCTCCCTTCTCCAGTGGCCCTACAGAAGCACCAGGACTCTGTATCTAGAGCCTTGCCCATGTTATTGGGCCGGTGGTCTGGCTTAGAACCTTGGAAGAGCTTAGTTTCAGCTTTACTGAAATTTCTCCTTCTTTCCCCGTCAGTGACTCTGTTATAGTTGGGAGATGGTATCTGTGGTGGCATCTGTCTGTCCGTGAGTGCGTGCTTAGTCACTCAGTCACACTCAACTCTGACCTCATGGACTGTAGCCTGCCAGGCTCCTCTATCCATGAAATACTCCAGGTAGGAATACTGGAGTGGGTTGCCATTTCCTCCTCCAGGGGAATCTTTCCAACCCAGGGATTGAACCTGCGTCTCCTGCATTGGCAGGTGGATCCTTTACCACTGAGCCACCTGGGAAGCCATCTGCCTCCCCACTGGGCTGCAAATTCCTCTTGGAATCATGGTATCCAGAGGGTATGATTATAGGTAGTAAAGTCAAGTTCTGGCTTAGCATCGCACTGGTTTATGTAATTTGAGTGAGTTACTTAATGGAAATAATACTGCCTCCCTTATAAAGTTACTGGGAACTAATAACTTAATTGCTATTGCTAAGTCACTTCAGTCGTGTCCGACTCTGTGCAACCCCATAGACGGCAGCCCACCAGGCTCTGCCGTCCCTGGGATTCTCCAGGCAAGAACACTGGAGTGGGTTGCCATTTCCTTCTCCAATGCATGAAAGCGAAAGGTGAAAGTGAAGTCGCTCAGTCAGGTCCGACTTCGCGACCCCATGGACTGAAGCCTACCAGGCTCCTCCATCCATGGGATTTTCCAGGCAAGAGTACTGGAGTGGGGTGCCATTGCCTTCTCTGAGTAACTTAATTAGCATAATGTTTACCATTCTAAAATGTTCAATGAAAAGTGAAAGTCAAGTCGCTCAGTTGTGTCCGACTCTTTGTGACTCCATGGACTATAGCCTACCAGGTTCCTCTGTCCATGGGATTTTCCAGATAAGAACACTGGAGTGGGTTGCCATTTCCTTCTCCAGATCTTCCCAACCTAGGGATTGAACCTGGGTCTCCCACATTGTAGGCAGATGCTTTACCATCTGAGCCACCAGGGAAGTCCAAAATGTTCAATAAATGTTGGCTGTTATTTTTTTAATAGATATTACATTTATTTTGGCTAACTCTATTCTCTGATCTTTTTAAACAGTTTTATTGAAGTAATTCAGAGGTAACATACACTGTATATATTTAAAGTATATAATATTATGTTTTAACATGTACACACCTATGAAACCATAATCAAGTTAATGAATAATACATCCATAATCTCCCAAAGTTTCCTTATATCTTTTTTTAATTTAAAATATTTTATTGCTAAAAAATGCTAACTTTCATCTGAGTCTTCAACAAATTGTCATCTTGCTTGTTGAAGGTCTTTCTTATCTTTTTGTAATCCGTTTATTTGTCCTCAGGCAATCACTACTCTCTTTCTCTATGGGTTAGCTTCCATTCCTTACGATTGTATGTAACTGAAATCATATAGTATGCATTATTTTTTGGCTTCTTTCACTCAGCATTATTTTGAGTTTCATCCAGGCTCTTGAGTGTATCAGTTGCTCAGTAATTATCCTCTGTTGAATTTATCAAATGCTAAGTAGATACACCACAATTTATTTATGTATTCACCTCCTGATGGACAGTTGGGTTGTTTATGGTTTTGAAATATTAGAAATAAAGCTTCTGTGAACACTTGTTTATAAGTCTTTGTATGGGCACATACTTACATTTCTCCTGGGAATAAAATGGATAAATCATAAGGTAGGTAAAGATTAATAGGTTAATTGTTTTAAAGAAATTGCCAAATTATTTTCCAAGTGTTTGTACCATTTTGCATTCTCCTCAGTAGCATATGAGAGGTCCAGTTGCTCCGCATCATTGACAACAGTTGGTATGATCAGTCTTTTCAATTTTGGATATTCTAATAAGTGTGTAGTGGTATCTCTTTGTGATTTTAATTTTGATTTCCCTAATGACTAATGATGCTGAGTGTTTTAAAATATGCTTTCTTTGCCATCCATGTATCTTTTTGATGAATTATCTGTTCAAATTATTTGCTTAATTAAAATTTTTTTAAATTTTTAAATTCTTTCTTTTTTCTTTTTTAAATCATGAGAGTATGGTAACACATTTACAGGAGACTTGGTATTTGCACTGTTTCAATGGGGTTTTTGTTTTCTTATTTTTGAGTTTTGAGACTTTAAAATTCTTAATTTAAAGAAATACAATTTATTAGTTTTTTTATTTTAGGGATCATGCTTTTGATATTCTTATCCAAGGTCACAAAGATTTTCTCCTGTACTTTCTTCTAGAAGTTTTATAGTTTTAAGTTTTACGTTTAAGTCTGTAAATGTTAAGCTAACTTTTGTATATGGTGTGAGACATAAATCAGAGTAGTTATTACCCCTTTGGGTAGCCAATATTTCAGCAGTCTTAAGATAGTCCTTTCTCTGCTAAATCACTTTGCATGTTTGTTAAAAAATCAATTTACCATATATGTGTAGTCTATTTCCACACTCTACTTTTCCCCCAGTGATCTATCTTCATACCAACACTATACTGTCTTGATTACTGTGTCTTTTCCAAAGTCATTTAGATATTCTAGGTCTTCTTCATTTTCAAATAAAATTTAGAATAAGTTTGTCAATTTTTACACAAAAACCTGCTGGGGCTTTGGGTAGAATAGCTTTATATGTAAATTCAAGAAGAACTGACATCTTAACAATACTGTCTTCTGGACCATCGAGTATCTATTTATTTGTTGAGGTCTCCTTTAATTTTTTTTTAGCTATGTTTTGTATTGATCATTTTCAGTGTGCAGGACTTGGACTTCTTCTGTCAGTTTCATTGCTATATATTTGACATTTTTGGAACTAGAGTAAATGGTATGATTTTTTTTTTTTTTGCCATGCTGCAGGATCTTAGTTCCCTGACCAGGGATTGAATTCAGGCACGTGGCAATGAAGGTGCTGGGTCCTAGCATTGGACTGCCAGAAAAGTTCCAAAATGGTATGTTTTTTATTTCAATTTTCAATTGTTTGCTAATATAATGAAATTTGGTTGTTTTTTTATATATTGAACTTCTATCCAGCAGTCATGCTAACTCAGTTATTACTTAGAAGCTATTTTTGTAGACTCCATAGGATTTTCTTCATTGACAACCATGTCCTCTCTGAATAGACAGTTTTACTACTTCCTTTGCAATCTGATTGTGTTTTGTTTCTTTTTCTTGCCTTATTATACTGGCTTGAACCAGAACAGTGTTAAATAGAAGTGGTGAAAGCAGACATCCTTCCCTTATTCCTGATTTTAGAGGGAAAACCTTCAGTCTCTTATCATTTCAGTTCAGTTCAGTCGCTCCATCGTGTCCGACTCTTTGCAACCCCATGAATCGCAGCACGCCAGGCCTCCCTGTCCATCACCAACTCCCGGAATTCACTCAGACTCATGTCCATTGAGTCCATGATGCCATCCAGCCATCTCATCCTCGGTCGTCCCCTTCTCCTTCTGCCCCCAATCCCTCCCNTAGATGCCCTAAAACAGATTGAGGAAGTTCACTTCTATTCCTAGTCTGCTAGGAGGTTTTTTTTTTTTTCTTTTAACCAAGAATCAATGTTGGATTTTGCCAGGTGATTTTCTGCATCTATTGATACAATTTAGACTTTTTCTTTTATAGTCCTTAATATGGTGAATTATATAGCTTGCTATATATAAATAATAGCTTTACTAAGGTATAATTCATAGAGCATAAAGTCCACCCTTTTAGAAGGTACATTCTGTGGATTTTATGTATTTATAAAGTTGTGCATCCATTACCACAATCAAAATTCCGTAACATTTTCATTCCCCCAAAGAGAAACTCTGTACCTACTAGGAGTCACCCTAATTTTCCCCACTGTCCCCAGGCCCTGGCAATCACCTATCTACTTCTGTGGTTTTGCTAATTCAGAACATTTCGTATAAATGGAATCATACACAATGTGGTCTTCTGTGACTGGCTTCTTTGATTTGGCATGTTTTCAAGGTTTATCTACGTTATAGCATATGTCAATATTTCATTCCTTTTTAGGTCTGAATATTTTATGGTATGCATATACCACATTTTGTTTATCTATTTATCAGTTGATGAATCTGGATTGTTTCCACATTTTGGCTGTCATGAATAATGCTGCTGTGAACATTTGGGTACAAGTGTTTGTGTGAACATGTTTTCGTTTTTCTTGAGTATATACCTAAGGAGTAGGATTACTGGATCATATAGTGACTCTGTGTTTAACCTTTGAAGAAATTGCCAGGTTGTTTTCCAAAGTGGCTGTATAATAATGGAAAGGTTTTATTGTTGTTGTTTTTGTGTTTCTGGCTGTGTGGGTCTTGGCTTTGTGCGGGCTTTCTCTCGTTGCTGCAGGTGGGGGGGTACTCTTTAGTTGTGGTACGCAGGCTTCTTATTGCAGTAGCCTCTGTTGTTTAGGACAGGCTCTAGGTGCTTGGGCTTCAGTTGCTGTGACACCATGGGCCTGGTTGCCCCTCGGCATGTGGGATCCTCCCAGACCAGGGATCAAACCCGTGTCCCCTGCATTGGCAGGTGGATTCTTAACCACTGGACCACCAGGGAAATCCCACAATGAGAAGGTTTTAAATTACAACTTCAATTTCCTTAAAAGATAGTGCTATTTAGATTATTGTTTCTTCTTGAGTGAGGATTGATAGTTTATGTTTTCCAAGGAATTTGTCACTTTCATCTAAGTTGTTGAATTTATTGGCATGTGAAAGTCGCTCAGTCGTGTATGACTCTTTGTGACCCCAGATTGTGTATTTCCTTAAAAGATAGTGCTATTTAGATTATTGTTTCTTCTTGAGTGGGATTGATAGTTTATGTTTTCCAAGGAATTTGTCACTTTCATCTAAGTTGTTGAATTTATTGGCATGTGAAAGTCGCTCAGTCGTGTATGACTCTTTGTGACCCCAGATTGTGCAGTCCATGGAATTCTCCAGGCTAGAATACTGGAGTGGGTAGCCTTTCCCTTCTCCAGGGGATCTTTCCAACCCAGGGATCGAACCCAGGTCTGCACTACGAGCGGATTCTTTACCAGCTGAGCCACAAAGGAAGCCCAAGAATACTGGAGTGGGTAGCCTATCCCTTTTCCAGTGGATCTTCCCAACCCAGGAACCGAACCACGGTCTCCTGCATTGCAGGTGGATTCCTTACCAACTGAGCTATGAGGGAAGCCCTTATTGGCATAAAGTTGTTAATATTTCCTTATTCTTCTTTTAGAATCTGCAGAATGTGTAGAAATGTCATCTCTCATTCCTGATACTGGTAATTTGTATTTCCTTTTTTCCCCTGATCAGCCTGAAAGTAAAAGGGTTAGTCACTCAGTGATGTCCGACTTTTTGCGATTTCATGGACTGTAGCCCTCCAGGCTCCTCTGTCCACGGAATTCTCTAGGCAAGAATACTGGAGTGGGTTGCCATTCCCTTCTCCAGGAGATCTTCCCAACCCAAGGATCGAGCCTGGGTCTTCTGCATTGCAGGTAAATTCTTTACTGTCTGAGTCACCAAGGAAGCCCCAATCTAGCCTAGGTTTATCAATGTCATCGATTAGATCAGCTAATTTAAAAAATCTGTGTGTATGTGTCACTGTTATGTGGAAAATTATCTTCATCTAATAACAGCCTCTAAATATACTACTAGACAAGCTGTCCCAGAATTCATGGAATATAAAAGATCACACACCAAACTGAAATGCTTGGATTACAAAGTTTATTAAATAGTCAGTGTAAAGCATAGTATGAGAAATGGGTTAGAAAGAAACCTATGGCAAGATAGGAAAATTGGGGTTGCTCCCAAGTGAGCTGACCAAATTATTCAATCAAAGATTTCTTAATTTCTCCTTTGGAATAAGCCCAGGGAAGGACAGCCCATTCCCCAATCAGCACAGTGCTGACAATGATTCTTCCACTAAATGGCTTATCGAGTGTGGCAAAGTCAAGCATTTTGAGGTATATTAAGATTATGAAAAGAAGACTGCCTCTTACACCAGGCTGGGAAAATATTAGTTTAATGGGACCACAGAAAACTCAGATCTCTATGAAAAGGATCTCCCTGATATGGTTACCCTGGATGGTCAAGAGAGTCTGAAGGCTTGAAACTGAGTTTACTGGAGTCTCTGCATTTGTCAGTGGGAACACAGCTGACTTAATCTAGTAGACAAAACCGGGGGGAAGGAAGGGGAGCCAATCACAGTCTTCTACCCTGTTGTGTGTGCTCTGTTTCACATCCTCTACCACATGGAAGCTTCTCTCATAGCTCAGTTGGTAAAGAATCCACCTGCAATGCAGGAGACCCTGGTTCAATTCCTGGGTTGGGAAGATCCCCTGGAGAAGGGAAAGGCTACCCACTCCAGTATTCTGGCCTGGAGAATTCCATGGACTATAGCGTTGCAAAGAGTTGGACATGACTGAGCAACTTTCACTTTCACCATCCACATGGAGGCAAGTACCCCCACTCCTGGCCCTCCCTCCTGCACAAGGGTTGCCTACTTGGCCCTCTTATATTGTCTTCCTGTCACCCATCTCCCAATTTGTCTCCTGCCAAAGTCTTGCTCATCCTTCAGATGGCAGCTCAAATGTCATTTCCTCTGGCAAGCTTTACTTGACTCCTACATATTAAGTTATACCTTCCTCCCCATCATTTATCACAAGTGTGAAAGTCGCTCAGTTGTGTCTGACTCTTTTGTGAACCCATGGACTATACAGTCCATGGAATTCTCCACGCCAGAATACTGGGGTGGGTAGCCTTTCCCTTCTCCAGGGGGTATTCCCAACCCAGGGAGAGAACCCAGGTCTCCCACATTGCAGGTGGATTCTTTACCAGCTACAAGGGAAGCCCCTATCACAAATCTAATAATATTATTTAGTAGTTGTCTCTTCCACTAACTTGTAAGCTGTGTGACAGCAGAAACTGACTACTTCACTATTAAATTACTAACATTTGGCAGAGTCAGTGGTTAATAAAAATAACAGTTGAATGAAAAACTCTTGGTGCTGATATAGTTTTGCTCATTTAGGTTAGGGCTGTTCTGTCTGCCTTTGTCTTAGGTCAAAGTCTTTTCAATTCCCTTTATCCAAGGCTCAGATCCTCTCACACACATTCCAAGAAATGACCCTCTTATCTATTCCCTGATCCAAGTAGTAGTTGGCATCACTGTATATGGGCTAAAATCTCTCATGTAATTTGGAGCAAAGTAGCCTTGGAAAAGCAGAGCTCTCTGTTTAAAAATGAGGTGTTCAGAGTTCCGAGTGGCCCGAGGCTCTGTAATGAATAGGTCTTGTGTGCTCCCAAAGCCCAGCAGGAAGGAATGGTGTAGCTGTGGGCAGCCATGAAGTGAGCTGTGTTCCCAGGTATGCTGCTGCTGTCACTGGGAGTAATGCTGGGAAAACTGTTCCAGGGTGGGGCTGGCCATTCTCTGGAATGTTGGGAACACAGGCTCCTCAGTGGTAGAATAGCTACACTCAACCTGTTTCAGTCACTTCCTCTCAGGGTACTTGCCTGCCTCTCATCCCACCGGAAACGCACTCGTACACTCCTTAGCCCACCCCAAAGTCAGCTGCTTTAAAACTGAGTAAAGACGGTAAAGAATCTGCCTGCAATGCGGGAGACCGGGGTTCAGTCCCTGGGTGGGGAAGATCCCCTGGAGAATGAAATAGCAACCCACTCCAGTATTCTTGCCTGGGAAGTCCCATGGACAGAGGAGCCTGGCGGGCTACAGTTCACGGGATGTCAAAGAGTCGGACACAACTGAGCAACGACCACATATTTACATGGGTGTGATTAGAAAACTGTGGATGGAGCAAAGGAGCTGGAGGTAAGGACTGTCTCCCTCTTGTATTCTTTTTTTTTTTCCCCTGAATTGGGTCCTCTGTGTAGCTTTCTCTTGTAGAGCATGCGCGCAGTCGGGTTGCAGGATGTCGGCCTCTCCAGTTGCCTTGAGCTGGGTTATTGCCCTGTGGCACATGGGATCTAGTTTCCCATGAGGGACTGAACCCGCATCCCCTGCATTGGAAGGCACATTCTCAACTACCAGGGAATGTCCCAGGCCTTTTCCTGAAGTGTCAGATGCCTTGAATGGAGACTTGCGTCACAGAGGGGAAAGAATGCAGCCGGGGGCGCTCACAGAGCTGAATTTCACCCTGGGACTCAATGGGATAATGCAATTCAAGCCCTCGGAGACTGTAGGCTCAAAACATGGTAGCTGTTTAACTATTAGGTTCTTCCCCGGTCTTCTCAGAGTCACCTGCGCCTCCTGCATCTGGAACATCACACTGGATGAAAACAGCCTGTTTACTTTTCTCTTTCCTCTGCTAGACTGTAACACATAGAAAAAGTGCCTTCCAGGTTCCATGATACGTTCATATTTGTTGAGTGCCTATGACATCAAGCAGTAAATTCTTTACCTGGATTACTTCATTTAATTCTTAAAACCCTGTGGAGGTAGGAATTATTGTTATCATCCAATGTGATGTATCTTGTTCTAGTCACTAAATTGTGTCCAATGGTTTTGCAACCCTGTGGACTGTAGCCCGCCAGGCTCCTCTAGACAGTGTATTAAAAAGCAGAGACATTACTTTGCTGACAAAGATCTGTCTGGTCAAAGCTGGTTTTTCCAGTAGTCATGTATGGATGTGAGAATTGGACTATAAAGAAATCTTGGGTGCTGTTGATGTTTTTGAACTGTGGTGCTGGAGAAGACTCTAAAGACTCCCTTGGACTGCAAGGAGAGCAAACTAGTCAGTACTAAAGGAAATCAGTCCTGAATGTTCATTGGAAGGACTGATGGTAAAGCTGAAATTCCAATACTTTGGCCACCTCATGCGAAGAACTGACTCCTTGGAAAAGACCCTGTTGCTGGGAAAGATTGAAGGCAGGAGGAGAAGGGGACGACAGAGGAGAGATGCTTGGATGGCATCACTGACTCTATGGACATGAGTTTGAGTAAGCTCTGGGAGTTGGTGATGGACAAGCCTGGCGTGCTGCAGTCCAGGGGGTTGCAAAGAGTCGGACATGACAGAACAACGGAACTGAACTGACTGAGGCTCCTCTGTCCATGGGATTTCCCGGGTAAGAATACTGGAGTGGGTTGCCATTTCCTTCCTTGGGGGATCTTCCTGAACCAAGAATTGAACCGGGATCTCCTACGTCTCCGGCACTGGCAGGCAGATTCTTTACCACTGAGCCACCAGTAAGTGGTATATATGACTAGTCAGGTTCCAGAATCTGTGCTCTTTACACTGTACAAATACCACCTCATCCTCACTCTAATTATGTTTTCCTCACTTTTCTCCATTTATTCTACCACCACTATGGAACATCCTCCCGGTCATCTCCTCCTGTGTGGGGGGACTGTCTTTACTCTAGGATTCTCTTTGTACTAACCTAACCAGACCACCTAACCTGCCTCTTGAGAAATCTGTATGCAGGTCAGGAAGCAACAGTTAGAACTGGGCATGGAACAACAGACTGGTTCCAAACGTCAAGGCTGTATATTGTCACCCTGCTTATTTAACTTATATGCAGAGTACATCATGAGAAACGCTGGACTGGAAGAAACATAAGCTGGAATCAAGATTGCTGGGAGAAATATCAATAACCTCAGATATGCAGATGACACCACTCTTATGGCAGAAAGTGAAGAGGAGCTAAAAAGCCTCTTGTTGAAAGAGTGAGAGTGAAAAAGTTGGCTTAAAGCTCAACATTCAGAAAATGATCATGGCACATGGTCCCATCACTTCATGGGAAATAGATGGGGAAACAGTAGAAACAGTGTCAGACTTTATTTTGGGGGGCTCCAAAATCACTGCAGATGGTGACTGCAGCCATGAAATTAAAAGGCGCTTACTCCTTGGAAGAAAAGGTATGACCAACCTAAATAGTATATTAAAAAGCAGAGACATTAGTTTGCCGACTAAGGTCTGTCTAGTCAAGGCTATGGTTTTTCCTGTGGTCATGTATGGATGTGAGAGTTGGACTGTGAAGAAGGCTGAG